>PVHY01021494.1:0-23811 GCA_004024945.1 Uropsilus gracilis
GAGGGAGGGAGGAGAGTGGAGGAAAGAATGGAGGAAAAGAAAAGGGAGGAAGGGATCTGACCAATTTTAAGTAATTTATGGACTCAGGAATTGAAAGCTATGCTTTAGTGCTCAGCATTTCCACACTCAGTATGGTTTCTGTGCTTCACTAATGAGGCAGGCATGATTGTATTTCAAATGGGGAAACCGAGGTTCAGAAAGGATCTGTGATTTGGCCATCAGTGCAGAGCTGATAAATGACAGAGTTAGAACCTTGACCAGAATCGTCCCATTTGACTCCCTGCCCATTTCTAAACAGTTACAATCCACAGGTTTAAGTCCTGGCAGAAAGCAGTCCTGGCAAAAGCTTGGCCCAGCTCCCTCTCTCTCCCACCTACTTACAACCCTCCAGCCTCTTGCAAATTGGCATCTTGGTCCAGAATCTGTTCTGTTCCAAGTGTCTCTGTCCAGAACCCAATGCTGAGCACAGGCTGAATGGAGGGCATTCAGGCCCAGGCCGACTGCTCCCTCCTTTCCTCAGGGCGGGGACCCTGCCTCCAGGCTAACTGCCTAAGCCATCAGGGCTGGCAGCGCCAGGGTTAACCCACCAGCCCTGCTGCCAGGGTTAACCCACCAGCCCTGCGGAGCAAAGATTTCTGTTTTATTTCAGCAGGGGAAGTGTGTGCCTGCCTGATTAGCCTGATGGTTTCCTCTTTTCCCATAACCTCCAGACCCCCATGGCCCAAGTGTTTACTCTCTGAAATAAAAAATCTGCTGGTGTTTTTCTTTTTGTGTGCTCGTGTATTTTGGGAGGATTGCAGGGGAGGAAGGCGGGGTGAGGGTTAGGGACCGGGAGGCCGGGGGAGGGAGCAGGACGCCTCCCCTTTCGTCCTTCCCCCACCGAGCTTAGTCCAGCTGCAGGCTCCGGGCTGAGACCCCTGGCTGCAGTGCCAGAAAGAAACTTATTAATGAGGGAGTTAGGTCTCCTGCTTCAGCAGCTATAAACACAGCGAACATCTGGAGAGAGACGAAGAGTCTCTCCTCGGCCAGACACTGAGAAAAACAGGCTGTCTCTGCGCATCCACCACCCACCCCTGCACACAAGCGTGCGTGCGGGCGCGCGCACGCACGCACACACACACACACACACACACACACACACAGAGCCCTCGCCTCCCTGCCTGGCTCCAGCTCCCCCACCACCCACCCCTAGATTTCCATTCACTGAGCCGAGCCCGGCTGCCGGCCGAGCCAAGCGGGGGCGGACGCCAGCCGCGCCTCCACCAGCCCCAGTCCCCGCCCGGGAGTTCCAGAAGAGGGGTCAAACTGCTTGAATCAAATAAGAACTCGGTGCCCCAGGGACCTTTTCCCAACTCGGACCAAATATTTGCGGTTTGAAAAAGTTAAGAGAACTTTTTTTTTTTTTTTCCCTCCCTAGCCCGCTGGGATTTCCAGTGCGATGCTGTCACTTCCTGGGATGTTTGAGAAGCAGTGGATGGGCGCTCTGACAGCAGAAGCCGAGTTCTGGGCCGAACCGGGCCAGATGTGCTACCTTCCTTCCCAAGGACCAGCGGAGTAATTTGCATTTGTAAAGGCTCTGACTATACTCACAGCCCAGAGCTGCCAAAACCTCTAGATCCAGACCCAGGGCTCAGGTCCTTAACCCAAATGTGCTGATGTTTCTAGTCCTCAACCAGACTCTCCCTCCTTTCCCTGAAAAAGTGATGTGCGGTGAAGTTGGCAGGTGTCAGAAAACTGGCCTTGGACCAGAGGTGGAGGCGGGTGGGGTTGGAGCAAAGCAGATGAAGGAGAGTCCAACGGGCAAAGGATAACGGTGGGTGCGTTGGTGGTGGGCGTGGTGTGGTGACAAACATCCGAAGGAGCGTAACCCTACACCCCGCATCTCATACAGTGTTAAAAACCAGTGTTACCCCAGTAAAACGAAATTTTTAAATTAGAGAAAATCAGTCTTCAGCAGGATGAGAGTGGGTAAGAGGCATCAGACAAGGGTGGGACCCCTAGTGTCTTTGACTCATTTACATTCACACATAACTAAATGGTGCCGGAAGGAAAAAGAAGGCGGCATTTATGGATCACCTGCTGCCAGCCGTGACCTAGTAAGTGTACAGGAAGTCTTTGAAGTGTAAGTATCCCATTGTTAAAGGTAAGGGAACAAGATTTCAGGTCTGTTCTTGCTCTTTCCTCCGCATTATACTAACCCTTCTTCTTGAACTAAACACCCTTCAGTTTATATTCAGAATCTTGTATTCTGAGTATGAAATAGCACAAGCTGGGAAGCTACCAGGGAGCTGAGGGTGGGAAATAGGAGCAAATTCCGTCCAGAGGCAGAAAATATCCTTCACTTATGAAGAACAGGGTCCCGAACAAACCCTAGGGACATGAAAACTGAAATCTCATTATCAGAAGAACAGAATAATAGAGCACATAGGACAGACTTTGCATATGGATTCTCTTCCTAATGTACTGCCCAGGCAAGAGAGATCTGCTTCTTCCTCCATCCTTTCCTCATTGCAACCTCTGGGCCCCTGAGAGATGGGATGAGGATAAGGAAAGGTTGTTCCTGCAAATTGCTTCCCTGGAAGCAGCTGGTCTGGGCAGCTGGGTCCAACCTTAGGCTCTTGTGAAAAGATAAACCCCAAAACAGGGCTACAACTTCCTCCTTCCCAAAGGCCTCAACTATGATGTCAGCATCTGAGAGGGATGAAATTGTCCCAGAGAGGAACAGTTCAACTTCCAAGAACCCAGAAACACACAATACATGGGATCAGAACCGTTTTTGAAGAACAAAGACCCTGAAACAGGTCTTTTAGAAAAGGCAAACACACTAGAACCAGGAAAGAACAGATACGTGCAGCAGTGTTTAAAATCTCATTTTTTAAACCACGGAGGGATCTGAGATGGTCAGTTGAGAGAACAAACCTGCTAGGAGAATAAACACTTCGGAGCAAGGTGAATCTCCGTTTAACAACCCTCTCTGGCACACAACCCCCCCTCTGTTCTCAACACTTAAAAGCCAAACTGGAGGCATCTGTTTTTCCTGCTGAAACTTCCCACCTGGTTGTCGATAACCTTTTCCAAACATTGGCGCAGGTTTGATCTCTCCCAGCCGCCTGGACGTCTGAGAAAACCCCAAGAGAGACCATGAACTCGGGCTCTCAGTGTAGCTCCCCCTTGAACTTCCAAAGTTTATTTGGGAAAGACATTCTTTTATTCTATCATTTTACTAGTAAATTTATTTTAGAAAATTTTAATAGTGAGATCTGAACTCACACACATTGCCAACTTCTATCTCATAAATAGGTGTAGTATTTCACATAGGAACCATTTCTTCTATCATGGAAATATATTCCCACTTACACACTTGAGCAACTTACTTCATAACAAAGACTGAGGCTTCCTCTTGTCGCCACAGAGCTACTCAGTTCCAGGCACTGGTCGCCAAGTGTTCAGCCAATCAGTGGGTCACCTTCTGACTCAATGATCACGGGACATTTTTGATTTCTGGCACTTCAGGACAATGAGTTATAATGGCAAAGAGTCATATCATGTCTGCAAAGGGGCAGCATGGTTTCTAGTTTTGCATACACTATTTCTCATAATGTGGCCTCTAGACCACTGCAGCCATACCTCCTCAGAATTTGCGAGAAAAGCAAATTCTTGAGCCTCACACTAGATTCGCTGAATCAGAAACTCTTGGGCTAGAATCCCACAAGAAGCCCTCCAGGTAATTCTGACACTTTGAGAAACCCCAGAAGAGGTGAGGAAACCAAAGTAGAGAGACTAAGTTGCCTAAATTCTCACGGTTAGGACAAACTGATGCTAAAACCCAAGCAATTTGGCTTCAGAGTCTAGCTTTCCCATCCTGTTGTAGGTACTTCCTCTTTCATGGAGCGTCAAGTGGATGGTAGATTGTGAATGTGGTGGATGAGGGTTTTACTATGTTCAAAGACCAAAGAAAACATACTAAATTGCATTGTGCAAGAAAAAAGTAATGTCTGACTTCAAAGCACAAGTTTATTCCCATGAGGGCGAGTTGGATTTACAGTGTTCTGTAGCTTTCCAGCTCTAAGCACTATTTTGAAAAAGTGTACTTTGATCACAACATCAAATCCATCAAGCTGATTCGAGACGAATCCATCCCAGAAATGAAAAATAATTTAGAGACATATCACTCTCAAAGCATACTGTAGAAGCATCCTGTTTTCTGACACAGACGATTGTCATTCATGATCGTCATGACAACGAAGCTAAACTCAAACACAGACAGCTGTCAGTTGATGGGATGGACTGTGGCTTGTGATCTGGGTGCTCAGTTGAATCTGGGTGTCAGTTTTCTAGTTCCAGTAGAAAGAAGGTGCTGCATAATTCCAGCTAGGTCTGTACTCCACTCTGAAGCTCTTTCTACAAACACCGCTTACTCAATCCCTTCTCAATGGGATTGTGGAATAGAATCTAGTCATAATAGTTTTTTTTTTGGGGGGGGGGTGTTGTTGTTTTTTTGAGGCTAGGTCTCACTATTTTTTGCCTATGGAATCACAGGCTCATGTTGCCCAGGGTACCATGGACTCAAACAATCCCCAGCCTCAGCTTCCCAGGTAGCTGGGATTACAGGTGTGTGCCACCACGCCCAGCTATATTTTTTGGAACTAGGTCTCACTACATTGCCCCGAGCAGGACTCGAACTGTGATCCCTGGTCCCTGCCGTGGCTTCCTAGGCTGCTGCTTACAGGCACACACCACTGTGCCCAGCCCAGTCATAACAGTTAATGGCAGTGAAATGTCAGTGAGATCTTAGACACAGGAACAAGGGACTGGCATAAAAGTCAGCTTCTTGCTATGATTGCAAGAAAAGGCTGAGGTTGGGGGACAGAATAGAGGAGGGGAAGCGAGAGAAGGCAGGGTCATGGGTTCCACTCCAGTCAGACTATAAACAGTAACAGACATTTCAGCCCTGTCTTGTTTAAGGGGCTCCATTGATTCACAAGGCTCCCCGACAGAGGGATGACGAGAAGCTGAGACAGAAAGGGCCCATTCATTCATGCAGAGCACCAGCTCTCCTCCCCATTGGCTCTTGCTAATGGCTTCAGGCTGATAGGGAGGAGGGGGAAGAAGGCGGACAGGAGGAGGAGGTAGAAATGAAAGAAAATGATGACTACAAGATTGTCATGAAGAAATGTACAGCTGCACAGGCAATTGCATGCAAATGTGGCTTCCCGTTTTAGCTGTGTAGTTAATGTCCTCAGATTCATCTATTTTTCTCTTTCATGGCATCTTCCCCTCCCCTTCTTGCCTTGTCTTTTTCTGGGTCCCCTTCTTTCCCCTTCCCATTCATCTTTCCTTTGCTCTTCCCTTTATTTCCACCTCTTTACTAATACCCCCCTTTGTTTGCTATTACTATACTTTTTTTCTTTCACTTTCAGCACCCTTGTAACCACCCTCCCCAACCTAGTGTCTTCTTGATTCTCTTCTTATCTCAATACTGAGTATTACATCCCTCTCACCTGGTAAAACTCCCGCCCACTGCTTATGTTTGTTCTCAGCTTTATTCTTCCCCTTGCTCCCACCCCTCCCTCCTCTCTTCCTCCTTCTCAGCCTCTGTTCCTGGGTGAATAGGGACAACATTCAGAAGGGGCCTGATCCTTTCTCGATGGCCCCTCCTGTCGGGTATTCCAGTCACTGACAGATGTGTAGTCCTTGGAAAAGAAGTTCATTCATCCCTTCTGAGAGCACAAACATGAGACCGGAGTGGGGGTGAGATGGGAGTGGGGGTGGGGGATGACCATGAAATGGAGGATGGGAAGGAAACTAAAGTTATAAATAGGATGAAAGAAGTTGAAAAAAATCTAGAGTATTTTTTCTCTCTTTCTTTTTGCTCAACACATCTCTAAAGAAATATGCTGCAGCTGGGGAAATCATTGGTTGGTCCACATCTTCATCTCCCTTCCCTATAAGCCCAAGATCTTCTTCCAAAAGACACCCATCACTGGGGAAGGCTGGACCACAGCCCAGAAATAATTGTTGCAACTGCTTCGTCTGGACCTCAAAAGAAGGAGGGGCTGAAAAGGCTTGAGACGTTTGCCAGATATTTCTCTCAGAGGAAGCTTGGGATAGAGGAACTAGAGACATCACCTGCCTTTAAGACACTGCTCCCTCAGGGGCTTTTCTAGCATTTCTGGGATCCAGGTCATTTTAGGACTGGTTATTATATGCCCTCATCCTCCCACTCTACCCAAAAGCCATTAGTCTGAGTGACCCTAGCTCCTTCTTCTTGAGCAACAAAGTAGACTGTGGGAAAAAGACTATATTTATTATACTGCTATAAGTTCTTGTGTTTTTAAGCAGTTTCATCCTGACGAGTTTTTTACATGCTTCACAGACACAGTCTCGTTGGTCCTGAAATAAAAACTCTCTTACCTCTGAGAACCCTGACAAGAAGCAGAATGAAACATCATCTTCTCTTGAGGATTTATATGCTTCTCAACTGAGAAAGAGAAGCACCAGGACTTATTGCTATGAAGAAAAACTCTGATCATGAGACTATGGATGAATGTGAAGATGACCTCAGATTTTAATAAAACCTAACTTGTAGCAAGAAGTAGCACCATTCTAAGCTAAACTGTTAAGGCACAGTGGCTCTACCCTCTGATATACTGGGAGATTTAAGCCCCATGGCCTTAATAGGATTCAAGAGTAATACAAATATAGACACATTGGGTTTGACCTTTTGCTTATGAAAATAAAATTTATTTTGTTTAGTGTTTGAAAGGAGCACGCTTTTATCTCTTAAAAATGTTAAGTCCTTAAATGTAAACTGTAAACAGGTGCAAAATCCTCTTCGTCTCCTCTTGAAATGGTAAATAGCTGAGATATGTGTATTTATGCTTGGAGGAACTAAGATAGCAAGAAGAAAGTGATAGTATAAATGTTAAATTTATGAATTATAAAACTTCATAAATTCATGAATTAAAAAATACCTCCAAGATCAATGTCTATTGAATCAAGAGAATGTGGGACACAGGAGTTGATTCATTCCATCTTGTGAAAGAATGGGGTAACTCAGTGCTTTCCTTCCCAATCCCCACCAAGTGCTACAGCATCTTGCTTCTGTGTCTCTGTTTATTTTTGCTGAAAGATCTAGAATGTACAGCAAAGTAAACCACTGTTGTAAAAGTAGTTTACCAACCAGTTTTGTATAAAGAATATCCAGTTTTGAATAAAGAGACACTAAACCAAAAGAGTTGCTCTCAAATTAGTTTTCAGTGGCTTTTCCCCCTAGATAGTTCCTCAGAATTACATCTTTTTTATACGCAAGAGTAACGAACTTTCTTATGATAAGAATTCATCCTGGCAGAAAACAGACCCTGTAACTGACTTTTGATACTCAGATATATTTTCAGAACCTAGTTTCATGAATAATTGAACTTAACGTCTAAATCAATCATTTTGGAATGCCCCCGTTCAAGTTTTATGTTTCAAATAAAAACAGAAAGTAGCTGAGAAACAAAGACTAATGGAATTTGTGAGAAACACGGTATGTGCAAAAGAGCTTGGAAGAAGGGCTTTGAAATGCTCCTGCCCTGGGAGTGGCTGCACTGGGGTTCCCTGGAGGCGTGTGGCTCCTGCTCACCAGAGGGCAGCACTGCGACCGACTGACCTACCCACCACCAACGACCCGTCACGGAGAGAAGGGGTGTGAGAGTAGAGGCACTTCCGTGAAGAGCAGTTGGGGAGACAGAAAAAGGGAACAAAAAGAAACCAGATGTAGGTGGGCGTGCACAGAGATGGTGAGCAGTGGAAAGAAAGGAGGAATGAGAGAAATTCTGTTCTGCAAGAGGGTTCACTCTGTTTATCCAGTTCACACATTCTGGCCTCAAAACAAAACTGTCAGCAGTCAGGTTGAAATGGATAAAGCTCAGGAAACACACAGTAGACACAACTATTGACCGAATGAAAGATCTAAAACAACCACTCTTGGGTTCATTCCTAGAGTGTATAGTCTTCCTGTTATGGAGAGTAAAGTAACTCAAAATTGTTGAGAAAACCTGGGACTTTCCAGTAGAGAACAATAGCATCCCGTAACCATATAAAACAGAGGAGCTGTCATTTCAAAGACTGCAACCCTCATCAAATTTCCACCATTCTTCAACTTTATCCTAATTCTCTGTCTGTTTCCCTTCCTACCTGAGCCACAGTGTTCAAGACCAGTAGGAACTTCCTGTGTGGCCATCTCATCCCAGAAGGGGTAGCAGGATCTTTGCTGGTGATAACTGGACTGGAAACCACAAGCCATTCGAGGATCTTCGTAAGAGTTGATAGGTCCTTGCCTCTGTGGCCAGGAAAATAAAAGAGAAACAGATTAGAGGAAAATCTCTATAGTTTAGCCCTGAAGGAACAGTGACTATATTATACAATCCACACAAGTCAGACTCTTCTGTGAATCATAGAATGGAACGAACTATTAATTCCCATACCCCTGCCAGGAAAAACAAAAACACAAGGACTTGGATGATATATTCATTTATTTTCATCCAGTTCCTCACACACTTGAAAATGACATTGTTGAATTTTCAAATAAGCACCCATAGTTAACAGCAAGGAAAATTCTAGGTTATCTTAAATGTATACAATCCTTGTTTTTGATTTTTTTAAAGTTATCTTAGTCTGTAAAAACTCCATGAACAGATAGTCTTACAAGACTTACCCTCAGATGACTGATGTTGTATGAAAGTAAGAAATAAAAACTTTAATTAAAAAAAAGACACCCTCAGATCATACAACCAACAGATGAAAATGCCAATGAGCAAATTAAAATGAACCTATGTAAGGAAAGTCACTCATTTTTTCAACTGCTTGAAATGCATAGGTTTTAATCACATTGATTGTTACATAAGGACTTTCAATTTCTCTCAACACTTGGGGACATGTGCTAGTCTGATCAGATCAGTTTTGGAAATCCATAAAATACATCATCTGCAGTCCAGCACTCTCTAAGGAAGAAGTTGAGCCCTGTTTTGAGGTGCATAAAACCCTATTCATTGCCAGGCCCGTTGTCCAAGAGCTGGAAGGCAAAAGGCTTGGGATCACCTGAGTTCGCGGGTTCGAGACTACCCCAGGCAACATAGCGAGACCTGGTCTTGAAAAATCATCTGGGTGCCATGGCAGGCGCCTGTAATCCCAGCTGCCTGGGAGGCTGAGGCTGCGGATCACTTGAATTCATGGTATCCCAGGTAACATGAGTCTGCAGTTCCCTGAGCAACATAGTGAGAGGTAGTCTCAAAAAATAATAATAATAATAAAATAAAATATCCAGGCATGGTGGTGTGTGCCTTTAATCCCAGACTAAACTAGGAAATGCTTGGCCAAAACTAGGAAATGCTTGAGTCAGCGGGTTCAAGACCCACCCAGGGCAACATAGGGAGACCTAGTCTAAAAAAAAAAAAAAAAAAACTGGGCATGGTGGCGCGTGCCTGTAATTCCAGCTACTTGGGAAGCTGAAGCTAGGGGGATTGAATCGCTTGAGTCTATGGTACCCCAGGCAACATGAGCCTGCGGTTCCCCAGGCAAAATAACAAGACTTAGTCACACCAAAAAAAATTTTTAAATAAAATTACATAAAAATAAGTAAATAGATAAATAATTAAAAAAATTAAGATCCAAAAAGAGAAGCAGCAGATTCATGAAAAAAAGATTCTTGAGAATACAAGTCGATATACAGTGACCCACTCTCAACATTTTTTGTTGTTTTATTCTTTTTTCTATGGCCCACCCACCTCCATAAAGATACCCATCTTTTTATTGTTTTAATTTTATTTATTTTTCTTCTTTAAATCACAAGCTACGACATCTGTCACCCCATTGATCGCCAGGGTTGATTCAGCTGGTTAGGTGGGTGTCCCCTTTCTCCCTCACGGCTCCATGTGCATCCCTCCCAAAGCTGTGCGCTCAGTCAAAGAGGACGGCCTTCACCGAATAGAGACAGACCGTTCTTTGGTTGAGGGTATATAAAAAGCTGCGTTCCCCTATTAGAACCTCCAAACAAGCTCTCAAGATACCCATTTTTTAAAAATGACCTTTGTTAGAATAAGATGTGAGATGGTAACTAGCTAACTGGTAAACCTAATTCCTTGGGTGGTATTCTCATCACTAAGGAGTAGCTTGATAACCCCCAAAAGACCCTCTAATCGAAGAACCTCTTACGCTTACTCTTCCCTTGTTCCTCTTGTGGTGCAGTAGAAGAACTCAATGCTATTACATTAAATTCAATTGCCATTCTCCACTCTGTTCCAGTCTTGCAAATGTTTATTCCTATAAATTCAGTTAAACTGACAGGAGCGTATACTGGCACAGAGAAAAATGACACACAAATCCAGTATATAGGACAAGTTTTGTGCACATTCACTTGGAACCTATTTTTCACAATATTCATAAAACTATCTGACCAGGGCTGATGAAGTTTACTTTGAACCATTCATCTTCCAAGTAGGCTGAAGGTACTTACTGGGCGTGACTGGGTTGCTGTATATCTCAGGCTAAAGTCCTAAACCTTCTGCCCCCGGGAAGCCCTAGTGAGAACCACAAGGATATCAATAGATCAATGCAGGTCAGTCTGTTCTTTGAGTTGGGACCAAGAGATTCAAGAAAACCATCTGTCAAGAACATTCTTTTAAGCTTCAGTCAGAAAACACTCGATCCTTCTGGTTTAAAATTATCTTTCTGACGTTGTTTCTTAGTTTTATAAGGTTTTCTTTTGAAAACACAAAAATAAATAGTTTTTCTATCATACTTCATAATGGTATCCATTTGAAAGACATTTCCAAAACTCACTGTCTGCTCTCAATATTTAGTCGTATCTTTTCATATTCTTTCAGAGCTTTCCTCAAAATTCAATGTTGAGTATTTAGGGCTGTAAGAACAGGATCTTAAGAAAAGTCACGTTGGGCCGGGCATGGTGGCACATGCCTGTAAGTGGCAGCCTAGGAAGCTATGGCTAGGGCCAGGGACCACGGTTCGAGTCCCGCCGGGGGCACGTAGCAAGACCTAGTTCCAAAAAATATATAGCTGGGCATGGTGGAGCGTGCCTATAATCCCAGCTACCTGGGAAGCTGAGGCTGGGGATTGCTTGAGTCTATGGTACCCCAGGCAACATCAGCCTGCGGTTCCACAGGCAAAAATAGTAAGACCTAGTCTCATAAAAACAACAACAACCAAAAAATATCATGTTCATTTCAAATATTTCAAATGTCTTTTCTTTTTTGGGAACAGTGCAGGTGTGTGATTTGCCTGGAGAGGAAGATCCTTATAAGACAGGTAATGTCTTCTAAGCAGGCCCACTGGTCATTCAAGTAGGATCCTCATAGACAAAAGCTGGCTGTTTAGAACAGCCCCTGATAGGGTGGGGGAAAATAGAGGAGCACTGAAATTGAGATTCAAAGGTTTAAGATTTCTCTGTGAATGGCAGGCCAATGAAGATCCTGTGTGATATGTTGAGGTTACAATGTGCAGGAGAGAGATGGAGGGCAGAAGGTTAGGGGTAAACCAGTGACTCAGTCGTGAGCAGCACAGCTGGACAGCAAGCAATTCAAAGTCTTTAAGTAACCACCTCACGCAACATCAACTTCAGTCTCAGTTTTTGTGGTTGATTTTTTTGAATCGCTCCTGCCCTCAGGTCAGATCTTTTGTTGACAGGGATAGTTCATTTGCAACTTTATAAATGAAATTCTAATTTTAAACATATTTCCTCTTTAGCTGTCCTCCTTGAAGCCTGAGGAAGGTATTCATTAGAATGGAGAGAAAATGTACCAACTCCAACCATGAACCACAAACATCTATCTCTGCTCCTGGAAACGACTCATGACGCCCTTACATAGACACCTGGCTGGCTATTAGACATTTCACAAACTGACTTACGATTTCGTAGAGTGTGAAAATGACATTTTTACTCAAGAGAACCACATAACCCAGTTGCAATTCATTGTGAAACTCTCTCAGTTGAGACAAAAGAAACGGGTGATTACAGGTTAAAAATCTAAACAGTGTGGTCCTCGGCCTGGCTTTGAAAGGGGACCACCCAGAACACGTTCTAGTCTTTTCACTGACACCTCCTTTCCTGGCTGTAACTGGAGATGAGTTCAGAAGCTGCAAGTCACAGTCCCAGTACCTGTCACAGTTTTAAGGTTATGGTCCAACAGGTTCTCCTTCAACCACCCCACTAGTGAGACTGAAAAGAACTTAACATACATGACACACCACTTATGCAAGTTGGTTTGCCAAGCATTGCACAGAGTGATTGCATTTATTCCTCATCACAATCTTACAAGATTTTCAATCTCCATTTTACAGCAGAGCAAACTGAGGCTTGAAGAGAAATTTCCAAAGGGTTCGCAACTAATCAATGAATGTAGGTAGAACTCTAACCCAGGTCCATCTGACTTCAGACTCTTCTACCAGCGCACCATGAAGCTTGTGTGTTATGTGGCTCTAGTACAGATGCTCAAGAATAGTCACTATCCCTTAATAGGGACTCCCTGAATTACATTAATGGGTATGTACAGAACCAATCTATACCATGCAGTTGGTCTATGCCAAGCATATCAGATTGCTACGAAAACATGAACAAAACAATGAACTTCTCTCTCAGAAGCACACAGACAACAACTAAACAGGAAATTACAGCTAAGGAATATGACAAGATTAAGTACCAATGTGTAGGGGCAGGGGAATGGCATCAGGGGAAGACTTCCTGGAGGAAGCTGATTTAAGCAATAACTGCAAGGTTGGGTAAGATTTAACCTAGAACATTTGGAGAAGGGTCTAGTGAGCAAAGGAAAAAGATGACATATCTAAAGATGCAAAGGAATATAAACAACTATGTAAGGGAGAATGAGAACTTCAGAGAAGTGATGCAGAAAGATCTTAAAGACTATACTGTTCTGTAGTGACAAGAATGCAAAAAGGCGTGTTTTTGGACAGTGCAGATGTTTATAATTTATAAGAATGGAGGTTGGAGAGAGGGTAAATTCAGTGTTGAAGACCATATATATATTTTAAAAAATTGGCTTCAGGAGAAGAGCATCGAAGTTTGTTAGCAGTGTTGACATTGTGAATCAATATATTCTAGAAAAACTTGACCATGATAATTGGGACAGATTAGACAGACGCATATGAGAAGACTGATCTGGGCAATAGCAATGTTCCACAGCACCAACTCAGAGACTGAGATACTAATCTTCATTTAAGATGTTTATTTGCTTGTGATGATGCTTTCATTAATTTCTATTTTTAAAAATATTGCATTGAAGCCCAGGTGCTATGGCATGCACCTGTAATCTTAGTGCTGGGAGGCTGAGGCCAGGGATCACTTGAGTTCATGGGTTTGAAACTACCCCAGGAAACATAGCAAGACCTAGTCTCTAAAAAAATTTCCAGGCATGGTGGCATGTGCCTGTAATCCCAGCTATCTGGGTGGTTGAGGCTAAGGATCGCTTGAGTCCACAGGTTTGGGACTATCCCAGGCAATATAACAAGACCTAGTCTCTGAAAAAAAAATTGCATTGACATAATTTAGATTGGTCACTCAATTTTAGATAACCTTTCAGTTTCACCCTTTCAGTTTTACCACCATATGAATTCTTTACTTATCTTGCTGAGCTTCAAGGTCGACCAAAAGACAAGTCATAAAGGAAGAGTTGGAAAGGATCATGAGTATAGAGGTGAAGAGGAAACAAGAAATCTAAGATAGGACTCAAGTGAAGAATCAACATGATTTTATGACTGATAGGAGTTGAAAGGAGAGAAATCTAAGCAAACATTTATATGGCTTGCTTTCACCATGGTGAGTTTAGGCCTATAAAAAAGGGCAGAGAACTACTTTGCTTTGGCTTGCATTTAGATGGAAGGATGGCAGAGCAGCTTGATAGAGAGGCCTTTAAAATAGACGCAAGAAAGGAAAAGACTGGAAAGAGTCAAGTAAAATCTAGCAACGTATGGGTCTCTGGTATGTTGCTAAAGGTCTAGTTAGCATACGGAGGCAAGGAAAATGCCAGTGAAAATTAAGAGACAGGACCAAAAGTGGGTCTGTGAAATTGCTGATAGTTAAAAGGTAAAATGAGAGAGGAAATCAACAAAGAAGGACCAGGTGAAAACACAGGAGGAAAAGCAAATGTGCAGAGCAGTGAAAGCCAAGGACAGGGCTTCAAGAACCAGGGTGGCTAGCCAGCAGCCGCAGTGAAAAGGGAGGTAGCCAGGCAACCTTGTAAGAACTGGGTCTTGAGATTTGGTATCTCAGGAGAGCACCCAGTCTTGTGCTGCAGCAGCGAACCACTTAGAAACAGCACTTCTCTCCTGTCCTAGAAAGAGGTTGCCCATGAGCCCATAGCCTTCACGCTTTGGCTTCCTGACCCTAGAAACAAAGCCCTAGAAGTCTGGAAGCCACTAAGGCAAGGGACACATGCTTGTCCTGCCCCTGAGGTGAGCCAGCTCTGATGGCCACTAGATCCTCCAGGTCAGGCCTCAACTACTTTATTATCTCACCTAGCTCTGCTATTCAGACTTCAGAGTCAGGGATCTCATCATCCCTTCTGTCTCTTCATGGCCATCTGTAATCAGCCTTGTCCTGCCAAAACTCACAGCTATAGCCTTCCTTCTCTTTGTCCCCCTAGAGAAGAAAACACTGGAAAGGAGGGACAAGGAGAACACTAGATCACAAATACAGAGACTGAGTGCCTGAAAGGGCATATGTGATCTGTTCTTCAGGTTTGTTTCTGTCTTTTGCCAAGCAGCCTTGAATGTCCAGGTGTCTGCTCTTTAACTCCCTCTAACTCTTCTCTGGCATATGTTACTTAGCACTCAAACTCTGAGAGCACATATCTGTTTTTTCCGATCCATTCTAGAATCCCAGGGTTTGGCCTGAGTAGAGGGCCATAAACATCTAAGACATGATAACCATGTTTAGATGCTACTGTTTAAACCACACAGATAGAAAGTATCTTATGTCCAAAGGCTAAGTCAAGTTTGCCCTGGGTGGATGAAGTTGATACAACAATTTGCCATCCATGGGGACCGCTACTATTCTAGGAATATTCTAGATGTTCTTAGGCTCCAGTGGAAAACAAAAAACTAGAAGTCAGGAAGCCTGGATGAGAATCCCACTCTCCTCTCAGGAGCCAGTCACCTCCGCCTGCCACTTAACCTCCTTAAGCTTTGGCTTCCTGAGCAGGTTGGCCCCAGTGATCTCCAAGTTCCTCTCCAACTCCAAGTATCCTTTTTGCTGATCCATCCACATTCTTTCTGCTGGCCTTGTGACTGACAACCTTCATTTGATAAATCACCACCCAGGGTGGAAAAGCCTGGAGAGCCAAATGCTGCTGTAGACAGAATTTGGGTTCATAATTTGACTTTAGTGCATGGAAGCCTTTGTATTGTTTATGTTGACTCTGCACCATATTCACCATTTTTCAGTAGCAAAAAAAAAAAAAGTGCAGCTTAGAAAGCACCTGGCTACTGAAACTCTCAAGTCATCAGGGCCCAAGAAAAGTTTGTGCAATAATTGAACATTTTCTCAGCTTAAAACCTCTCACGTCGTTGCACAGAGTTGCTCCTCCACATCAGGATGAGCGACTCCACAGATGTCTTTGTTAGTCTGGCTTCCTCACCTCCAGGAGACGCTTTCATAGCTCCTGTCCCTCACACTCAGCATTTGTGGAGAGGCTTTTTGGTAGTGCTGATGGGAAAGTCTGGGACAATGTTTCAGAAGGACACTAGGGCAACTCTGTTTCAGGTGGGTACATCTGTCCTGCTCCCTCAAGGGCCAGAGGGGAAGAAGACAGCAGAGACATATAGCTGTGTTCTTAGCTCTCTTGTCAAAGGGGAGGTTAGGGTGGTGCCGCCATCAGGAGAGGCAGGAACAGACCAAATAGGAAACTCTCAAAGGGCAATCTAATTTAAGACTCAAGGCCAGGAAATTCCTTCTAAAACAATAAGGATGATGGGTTTGGGCCTTGGTGAAAGAGCAGGCCTGACACAGGGCAGGTTTTTAAAGAGAAAAAAAATCTGAAGCACAGAGAGGGTGCTACAGAGACATAGCTATGCATGTCTTCATGCTGAGGCCACCCCAAGACACGTCCTGGTCTGGGATAGCACCTCAAGTCTGTGGTAATGGGGCCCACCATGCAGTTCCTCATGTCAGAGACCACAGCCTGTTCACTCACAGCAGGGGAGATCTGGCTGGTGCTCTGGCTGGACAGGGCAGGCAGCCTGAATCCCAAACCGCAGTCCTGGGCACCTGACCTTGACACTCTTGCTGAGAGATCTTGGGTGAAACATGTGGTAATTATCAGCTTCTCCTCACATAGTATGAAATCCTCAGACTCTGGCAGGCTCCATGGGTGACAGCTTCAGGCATCCCATGGTGTGAAAAAGGAGAGGCCAACTTAGCACCTCATGCTAGAACATGGGTAGAAGAACTCACCACAGCAAAAAGACTGGGTGGGCATTGATTTCCACTGTCTGGTTCAGCAGTCTGCACAGTGGAGTTCTGCTTCTTTCTTAAATCAGGGAAGATCAATTCATCATAAATAAAGCACAAAGGTGCATGAAGAAAAATCCATTATAAGTTCATGGGTGTTACCACATATATGAAAAGTGATTAAGGAGTTAGGAGACTTGAACCACATTCTACCCTTGGCCAGTTTATGAATTTGGGCAACTTATTTAACCTGCTAGGATCTTGATTTTCTGGTGATGGGAGATAGTCTCTAGGTTGTGGTCTGGCTGAGAAGGCTGTGAGATTCTCTAGTTTGCTATCTGAGCCAAGTATCTTAGAAAAAAAGCCTCCTTTTCAAAGATGCTGTGATAAGTTATGCCATGATATCCTATGATATGCTCTGATAAGATAACATCACAGATACGACATCATTGTTTTTTCCTTTGACTACAAGGAAGAACTACAGCTATAAATATCCCTCAAATACTGTGTTCTCGCAATCTATTCCAAGCAACAAAAATAAAATTTCTTTTCCAGTTTTCATTTACATTCTGGATTTTAGGAGGCTAGTCCCACTTCTTTAATCCTGAATACTATTTCCACTGCACTCCAGGATTGTCAGACAGAGAGGAATCTGCATTAAACCTCCCAGGAATAAGCGTAAGTCTTCTCAAGAACAGCAGCCTCCTCTGTGAACACATCCTGAGGTTGGATCCTGGAACATGTGGCTGGAGGTGAAGAGTGCGAATAACCCTGGGTAAGAAGGACTTGCTTCCCAAGGAGACCCAATTAAATGGCAATTACTCAAGATAAGAGAACCTGGTCTGTTTACACAATAAGGTTGTAAACCACCAGCCCATTACAAGAGAACTTTGATCTGGTGGCAAGGGAGCTGCTGCCAATGGTAGGTAGTGATGAAGCAAGGAGTTTCTCAATAAGAATGTCTCCATCTTCACCCCAGGAGCCCCATCTTGTTCCGGCAACACCCTTCTATGGGTAGTAAGTGGAATCATCTCCATGCCTCCTTCCATGGAGCCACCTAACATCATGTTAGAAAAGTTAAGAGAAAAACAAAGAAAAGGTGAAATAATGGAAAAGGAACTCACTGAGGTCATTTTTGTGACAGACACACAACAAACATTTTCTCATTTAACCATCATGGTGAATTTACATTATAAATTACACAGTGTCCATTTTATAGATGGAGACACTCAGAAAGGTTAAGTCCAAGGTCACAGAGCTAAGAAGTAAACAGGTCAGAATTTAGCCCACTTCTGTCTCAGACCAGAGGCCACATGCTTTCCATTATAATTGACTGGGATGCCTCCACAGTCTCCTGACCTAGGTCTGAAGGAAGATTCCTTCTAATGCCCTCTAAATCCTTCTGGGATGAAAAAGTCAGTAGAATGTCAGAAAACAGAAAAAGAGTTCCAAAACAAACAAAAATATTGATGAATCAATCATGGAAGAACAAAAATGTACCTGAAAGGAATTGCTTAAATCATGAAGTGTTTGATTAGATCCACAGTCAAGCTCAGAGGCTTCTGGGAGTTTTGTCTGTTGCAAGACAGTTAGTCAAGCCCCATAGTCACACTATCCCCTTTGCTGGCACCACACCAAAGATTCAAAAGAGCCACCAGACGCAGTGAAATATCACAGAAGGGTCTGAGGAAGCAATGCCAGAAACCAGGCCATGACTGACAGTCTCCCTGTCACTCCTCCCCCACCCCCAGCTAATATCCAACATACACTCTGTTATTCCCATCTTCTTATTTATTCAGTGATCATGTAATCTGAAATAGCCCTGGCTTCCTGTCATAATATTCTTTAAAATCAAAGCCATTATATTCTAATAAGTGTGATTCCATTTACACAACTTTGAAATCTTTCAAATAATAAAGTCCCAAGTCAACAAAAGTTGTGAACAGTTATTGAAACTCTTGTTCATGTCTTATTTAGAAAACAGAGTCAGCACGTTTATAAGAGAAGTGCATTTGAGCTACAGAGAGTGAACAAGTGGCACATTTTCAAAGCCCTTAGCCCAACTCAAACTACAGAGATGGAGTGACTGAAGCCAAGAGAGTTCTAGAAATGCTGGCATTCTAGGCTGTTCATTAACCCTCTTGGGTCTCAGTGCCTTCCATGTTCTGCAAACTTGCTCACAGGATAGAATGCTATCACCCTGAGACCTGAGAGCAGTGAGTGGGCAGGACTGTGCCTTTCCTCTAAAGAGTTCAAGGTGCTCCCCAAAACCATATGGTCCAGGGGCCACTCATCCCTTGGTCTTCCTCCCCACCCCCTCCCTGTTCAAGAGGTAGCTGGGGACTGGGACTTGTTTGGTCAAATCTAGGTGTGTCCATCCCTCCCATTCTGGCCCTCCCGCACCTCTACCAGATGGAGAGAAAAGAAGGGACCTGTGTAACCAAGGACTTCCAGGGCCTTGTCAGGCTTGCTGAGGTAGCATAACAGGAAAGAGTGCTTCCTCCCCATGGATGAAATGGTCCCTGACACACAATCCAAATAAGTACCTGACCACGTCACCCCTCCCACACACAATGGCCAGACGACTTCCAAAAGTGTTGTTGCTCTCTCTCTCTCCCGGTTGTGACCTCACTTCATTCAGAATGGTCTCCAGAGGGACTGATCTTACAATGGGGAAACATGTCCTGCTTCTGACAAACTGACCCTGAGGCAGATACCATGAGGTGTGAGTAAAAAGACTATTGACAGTTATTACTGGCATTATTTTGAGCATTCTGTAGTGTAACAGATAATGAAGTAACACTAATGTTACTGCTCATTTACGATTAGTGATTTTATGAAACTGAATGATCTTCAGGGAACAGAACATAGTCATATCCTGATTCAGGTGGTTGCTTCTTGAGCAATGAATACAGCCTCTCGTACTATAAATATATCCTCGCTTTTCCCCCCGATACAATCTTTGTTTCTAAAACAGTAGCTTGCAAGTATCAAAGATTTGCTAAGTCCAGTCTATACCCACAATATCATCCTACTATCAAGCTGATTTCATGGCAGCCCCACACTAAGGCTGCTGATTTTCAGTACCGGTATTTGGGCTAGAAAACTGTTTGTTGTGGGGGAGCTGTATTGTTCTTTGTGGGATATATCATTGCATCCCTGGTCTCCATCATTTAGAAGCCAGTAGCTTGCCTGCTCACCCACATATCCCAAATTTTGACAACCAAAAATGCCACCAAGAATCCCCTGTGAAAACAAAGACCACTCTGCTCTTCTATTCCTCCCCACCCCATCCCAGAGTTGGAAATCCACTAATCTTAGGGTTTTCTTATAAGCCTCCACCTTCCCATGCCGGGGACAGAGTTTCTAATCTTGGTTGTACAGTCTAACTCAGGGCCAGGGCACTAGACAGGACATGGACTTCTGTTTAGGTTAAATGTCATTGGTTCAACTCTAGACAGAGAAGCTCTGACAAAACTAGGAATCAGGAGCCTGGGGCTTTGAACTTCTTGTCTGGGAAAGTTTGTGAAGCTGTGCTCACTCGGCCAGGAAGTCTTAGATTAAGACTGAGAGTGTGAGGTTTATTTGCTAGCTCCTTTAATGTCAATGTCTGAAGGCTATATTCTGTAGACAATTTACAGATTCCTTGTTTATCAGAGTCCAACGTAAAGTTGGAGGTTATCTACAGAAGCTGGTTTATTAATTTGAGTTTGTATTGGTTGGTAGATTGATTTTAGACAGAATATATGTGAAGCTAAAGGATTTTCTGCTGGCTCTATGGTTCTGAGTTGACCTAACAAGTTCCAGGGATGGAGAAGGTGAGGCCAGAAGAGAAATATGAGTGAAAATGTTGAAACAACAATTAAGCATTTTTTTTAGATAGCCTTTTGTTTTTGCCAAAGCAACTTTAAAATCTGTAGTAAAAAGGAACACACATGTTGATAAAATGCCTGTTGGGGATAAGGTGGGAGTAAATAGGTTTTATGTTTTGAAACCAGCAGAACCATTCACAATGCATTAAATACATCCACTGATTTCAGTTGGGTTGAGGGGTCTTTACTTGGACATATGCATTTAGAGTAATTTGGTTTTGTTTTTTAATCTCATGCAATTTTCAGATATCCTAAAATAATTAAATATTATACCTGCAACCTGTATACTTAAAATAATTTTTAATTCAATATTTAAAACAGAATGAATACAAACTTGTATGGCATTGCATTTTCTTAGACAAGGTATTAATCTTATTTAATTCTACCACAATCCTGGTAAAGAAAATTAACATATGTTTTACTCTTTCATCTATTTGTCCAAGTCAAAGACTTAGATTTTTCTAAAGTCACAACATCCTTATCTACTTTGGCCAATCTTTATAGTACTGTCTAAGAAAATTGAGTGTGAAGCCTAAAAACAAAAACTATATTGTCCTGTCTTAAATTCCTTTTTAACCCTCTCATTGTAGGATGCATGAAATTTTTCTAAATAATTATTTGGGCTTTCATTTCCAATTTTAAATTAGAAACTTTGCAATTAGAAAACTGTGTTATCTACCTTTTACGTATGAAGCTAAGTAATTTAATTCATGCTGAAAACAGGTTTATGATACATCAGTGTATATGTGAACAAGTTTCACATGAACTGAGCAGTGAAACATCACCCGATTTTAATGGTTAGTCACATTGAGCTATATGCTCTGAAATACAAGCATGCTAAAAAAATCTTTCTCAGCCAATCCATCAGTCTTGCTTTTTACTTTATATGCTGACAATACAGAAAAGCTCACAACTTAGTTTTTCTGAAAGACTCAAAACTGGTTCCACTTTTGGAGTTAGGTCCTTTATATCTCTGATAGGAGAGATCAGGGTACAGGCAGGGAAGGATAGGAGGCAGATAAGTTAGGGGAGAGCAGGAAAGGGACCCCACTTACCATCACCGGAGGACGTGCTGCAGGATACAGGGCAGGGCCACTCACTGAGGAATCCACAAAGTAGCTCATGGTGATGTCAGGACCTGCATTAAGAGAAAGTGTTCACTGAGCCCTGGATGCACCAGTATCAACTACAAACCACTGCAGGGTTAAATCTTGGAGCTGTCAGTCACCATTTTGTGTTACAGTGAAGGCACTGTAGAACTCAGAAAGAACTGAAGCACTAAGTGGTTGGGCACAATGGTGTGTGCCTTTAATCCTAACCTCAGGAGGCCAAGGCTAAGAATCACTTGAGTTCAAAGGTTTGAGACTACCCCAGGCAACATAGCAAGACCTAGTCTCAAAAAACATCTGGGCATTGTGGCATGTGCATATAATCCCAGCTACCTGGGTGGCTGAGACCAGGGATCGTTTGAGTCCGTGGGATCAGGACTACCTGGACAACACAGGCAGACCTAGTCTCAAAAAAAAAAAAAAAAGAAAAAAAAGAACTGAACTGAAGCACTAAAGGGGTGATAAGGTTAGAAGAGGGGTAAGAACAAAGAAGGAAGGAAACACAGTGGACTACTAGGTGGTGGCAGACTATGGGTGCAGTATGGCGGCAACACCCATGGGTATATCCAATTATTACCTCAATTGTAAATAAATAAACAAGCAAATAGACAATATAAACACCCCCCAGTAGGCAGAGTCCAGGCAAACCAGGCCCTTGAGGCAGCACCAGCAATAGATGATCTCAGCATGGCCTCTGCGAGTTGCAGACAAAACACAGTAAGCGCTTACTAAAGGTGGAAACCTTTTAGAGGGTATCTAGCCAGCAACCCTGACCCTGAGTCTTGCATCTTTTTGATTAACATTCTTATCCATCTGTCACCTCCTGGCACCCCAAAACAGGCCTGGCATTTGGAAGGCATGCAATACACAGTTTTGGTGCAAATAAATTGATAAAGAAATAAAGACATAAAATTGGAAAGCTCTACTGAAGAGGTCTATCAAGTAAGATACAGATAAACAGGAAGAAGCTGTTGAACTGTACTCAGCTATCAACAGCTGAGAAGAACAAAAGTTGCAAGCTGGCCATAGAACTGAAGCATACAGCAAGAGAAGGGGAGGGGGCAAGACAGGGGATGATGAACACACAGTTATCAGACAATACAGTGGCAGGAGAACTACAGGGATGACAACAATTTAAGGGAAAAAAATAATGAAAAAGAAAGATTAAAAAAGAAATAGGGACTAGATATGATTCATCTTGTAAAAAGGATAAGGGCTATTAAATAACTCTTGTTGAGAGCTATTATCTACATTTTAAGTTTGAAGGACCAGAATGTATGAGGAATGTTCTGGCTAAAGGGATTTTCCAGCTCACTGTCCATCAACAGAAAAGTCATTCAAATAGCAAACATTTCTGTTTAAATGCTTCCTAAAGTGCATTAGTTCACACATTTTCATAAACTCAATACTATGCACTAAAAAGTCTTTCTTGCTTGATTTTGAAGATTAAATTCCAAAGCATGTCATTCAAAGGGCAAATTCCTGTTGTTAGTGAATTTTAGTTTCAATTTCACTGTTTTCTCATTTGCATTTATCTTTTCCCTTTATTCCTGCTAATGTTTAAAGTCACCAAAGCCTCTTAAGAAAACTTGAGACAGTATTGTATGCTTGGTGTTCAATTTATAGTCTGGGTCCCTTCTCTTCCTTTACGCTGAGAACCAATGACCATAACTACTTTCATATGAAACAGATTCAAATGCTATTGTGAAACAGTCTCAGAAATATATTATACTAAGCTAAAATCACAGAGCAACTAATAACATGTGGCTTCAAAAGAAAGCTGAACATCTCCTAAGAAATAACTTATCTTAAAACTGTGCTTACTGTTTTCAACTATAACTTGCCTCTTTATGCCTCCCCTTACCCCCTGCAAAGTAGGATGCAATCAAAATAGCATTAATCATTAAAAAATAAAATAAAATTAGTCAGATTATGTCAGTCAAGATTATGCAGGTTTGTATTTTCAAGGAATTGGTCTCCAATGCAGCAAAAATACCTCAGGAAAAACTCACTTTTGGTAAAACTAAAGAACAAGACTGTGTACTCCAAGAACATTACTATTATCTGTATCACCTCTCCAGCTTTTGTTTCTAAAATTGACCAGTAGGTCTCTGGGCTGGACACATAAAGTCCAAATAAAGTGGGTACAAGAGAGGAGGACAGTGTGGACTCATTCTTACCATATAAGTGTTGGTACAGTCTCCATGAACTCACTGTGTTCTTCCTACAGAAGTATTCCTTGTTCTTATCTTAAAAACTGAGTTGATCTTGATCAAGATAGTTAACAAATGTTAGTGAAGTGGGAAAGCCCCGGGGTAAAAAAAATAAATAAATAAAATAAAACAACAACAACAAAAAACTACACACA
>PVHY01021495.1:0-23805 GCA_004024945.1 Uropsilus gracilis
AAAAAAAAGTAAAAAAAAAAAAAAAAACATGACCCGCTATCTGGGGTCAGTTCCTGTGGCTCCTTTCCTGGCTTTCGATTGATGGCCCTGGCTGTGAGTTTCAAGCAATGATCTTTCTTTTCACCCAGAAGCCCTCTTTCAATCTTACTCAGGATAAAGTTGCTCCTAAATTTTGTGTCAGCTCCTCAGGAGGTTGATTTCAAGCATCTCTGTCGTCAAGTCACATATTTTCTCTCCCTGGGTCTTCACCTGGGGGGACTTTCACAAGTTGACTTGGTATTTCTCAAGTTCTGGTTTAAACAAATAGAAGTTTCTCATATCTATATCATACGCACACTTGCTCTCTTAACTCCTCTGCTCACAGGAAACGGAAATCTTATCATGCTGGACAAATGGTTACACCATCTGAAAATATTCCCCTTTGGCCTGGGGAATTATTTGAACTAGAGGCGCTTTAAACAGCAGGTACAAGAAGGACCTTCTAATCTTCCTGAAAACAGGAGATAAAAACTGAAAACAGGAGATAAAAACTGAAAGATGTCCTCTCTGGACTAGGAAAAATGGAACTTTTTCAATGAGGAATGACTGCAAAAAAGAATTCCATTGCAACACACCTTGTTAAGACCATGCTGCTCTCCCTTTGTCTCCCTGTCCCCCCTCACACACACACAGACACACACACACACACACACACACTGTCCAAGCTGCATAAGAGCATGGGGTACTGCAGTTTCATTCCCCCAAAAGAGCAACCGTGTCATATAAAGCTCCTACTAAGTACAATTGTATGTTTTTTTCCTATCCCACACCTAAATCACTAACTCTGCCTCCCCTACAAGTTCAAGGCTCCCAAATTGAAGCCCGAGGTCGGGGGGAGGGGGGGATTAAAGGCAAGGAGGCAGATGGACACACATCTGGACCAGAGGGCCACAGCTCCCCTCTCTTCAGATATCCAGTGTTTTGGCAAACACTCCACATGCCTACATGTTAACAATAACATTGGAAACCTTAAAAGTACAATGGAATGCTAGGAGAAAGGAAGACATTCTGCTATTTGCAGCAAAATGGAAGGAAGTTGGGGCAATTATGTGAAGTAAAATTAGGCCAAAAAAGACAAATATGGGATGATTCTCCCTGTATGAGCAACATCAGAAGACAGAACTCTCGCACAGCCTGTGAGATGCCCATAGCACCCTGACCACCTACTAACATCCTCGCAGCACCTGTCCCTGCCCCTTGGCCTCCAGCCAGCACCAGCTCCTGCCATCTGTCTTTCCTCTACTCTATCACTTTTCTTTTTTTTTTTTTCATTGAAGTAACATTGCATTAGGACATCATTTAAGGTCTAAGATTCTGATCTGCATCACTGAGAACTAACTGTGTACATTCATTCACTGCTGAAAGTCCAATTCTATCTTTCCTGTACTGTTACCCCCTTTGTCCCAATTTACCTACCCTCATCCCCTTTCCCTCTGGTGACTATTAATTGGTCTAATAGTCCATAGCTTATATTTTTCCTTGTTCTCTCTATATACCACATAAGTGGGAAATCATATGTTGTCCGTCTTTCCTCACTAGCTTATTTCACTAAGCATAATTCCCTCTAAGTTGTTGCAAATGCCAGAATTTCGTCTTTTTCATACGTGAGTGCATTCCATTGTGTACACAGACCACATCATCTCTGTCCATTCAGGTGTCATTGGGCACTTATCCTGCCTCCAGGTCTTGGCCCTTGTCAATGGTGCTGCAATGAACATAGACACCTACTCCACTTAGTCTACCACTTTTCTTTTAGCTCTCATTATACACCACTCTGCACGTTATAGTTACAATATGCAATCAATATGAAACTTATCCATGAGCTAGTTCATATTATTTGCTTATATCAAGCTTCCAAAATTATCTCCCTGAAGATTTTCTGTTTTTCCAGATCAGATCTGGAATTGACTTTTGATACTTATTAAAGCAAAAGTATTTTTCTGTTACTTTAGACAATAAGGATGCATTCTCCAATTACCTAGTTCCCAGACTTGCTGAGTAAAATACATTTCCACATCCTGTTTTCCACCCAATCAGCATCCCAGCCCAAAATTCTGCTCAACAGCTGGGGGTCCCAGATGTGGAAGCCTTCCCCTGGCTCACAACTGTCTCTGGCGCCACCTGCTGGCCATTCCCTGTATCCATCAGATGTAATGAATATAAGGAAGAATGTATGAGCAAACAAGGGTCCCTCAGCCACGAAGAACAGAAGTCTCCATTAGGCCAGCATCCAAGAGGTCAGCCTGGACACAATAGAAGGTTTTCTCAAGAAAAACTTCTCTATAGTCATCCTTCTTTTGCTTTCTGGGGTCAAAACCATGTTTTAGCAAACGTAGCCCCAATAAAACGTAAGGAAAGCAGACAGGATGACAGCAGCTTCACCATGGAGTTATAGTTGCTGTGTGTCCTGCAACAGGTGTGAAGTGGAAGGAGCTGTACTGACAGGGCAGGGTCTGTGCCCAGATCCTCACTGGACTTCCCCAGCTGCATGATCTTGATAAAAGACCTTACTTGTCAGCACCATTAGCAAGTGAGCATCTCACTCAATAAATTCCTCTTCAGTTTTAAAATCCTGTGATAGGGATGGAACTGAGGGAGTCATGCTAAGAAAAGTAAGTCAGAAGGAAAAAGAGAAATACCAGATGGTGTCATTTATATGTGGGACATAGAGAAACAAAGGATCAGATAAAGCCAAACCAAACCCCAGAAGAAACTGACTATAGAATTGAGACTGTGGAGGAGAAGAGTATGGGTGCCAAAATGAGGAAAGGACCCAGTGGACCCCACAACAGAGGGCTATGGGTGCATCGATGGTGGGTTCAATCCTGTAGTTCTAAGTCATACACAGTGTTTTGGACAGGAGGAGGAAGCACTACAAAAATAAATCCTATGAAACTCTAAACCTCCAAGTCAAGTCTACAGTCACCATCCAAACACACAGCACCCAACATGGAAGCCACTAGCTTCACATGACTATGGAAAATTTGAATATGGCTGACCCGATCCAAGATGCTCTATGAAAGCAACAGCACACTGGATTCTGGAGACTCTGTATGGGGAAAGAATACAAAATAGCACAGGCACAATGTTTATACTGATTATGTTAATAGGATCACATTCTGAAGATACTGCATTAAAGAAATGTCATTAAGATTAATTTCATCAGTTTCTCCTTTTTTGGAGACTTTAAAAACATTTTCTATAGTTGAAGATAAACAGACAAAAACTAAAGGAACACACATCCTTAAAAAGCACCTCCCATTAATAGGAAGGTTTTTTTCTATGCCACTATTTGGTTTTTACTGAACTCGGGGTAATTGTGACATCCACATGAACCAACAAATGCTGCCCACTTGTTCTAGTTAACAGAAAATACAAACCCAGCTCCATGAACATAATTTTAAGGGAAATTGTAGTCAGACTGATGCAACAAGAAATACATATTTTTTTGGATGAGACATTTGGTACGCATGTTTATTAATTTAGCCTTGGATTTGGGAGTTGGTTTTTTTGTTTGCTTATTTTTTACAGAAATGAGTATTTAGGATTATTCAATCAGTATTTAGGATTATTCATCTCCTTTTTATCTCTTCAAATAAATATTACATATCAAAAAATTGTACCACTACCACAAGTGAAAGATCAAGACAGGAAAAAAATTAAATATAAGAAGCATAAGATGACCCTTAGAAAAGGTAGCTAGTCTGAAAAAGCTTTTTTTTTACATAAAACTAAAACTCAATGAAATGAGTAGAAAAACTGGGTCAACATCAGAGGTAGCCTAGTAGGCTTAGGAAGCAAGTTGTTGAAAGGGAAACCTTGAAACAGATTTTGTCACTTACAAATTAATCTATTTCATATACTCTAGTTTCTCTTCAGATCGTATAAATCTTTCGCCTTTTACAAATTAATCTATTTCTAGGCTTGCTTGGACAACAGCTAGTTTTAAATGAAAGGTGTGATAAAGATCTTAATAGCAAGTTGTTGTTTTTCCTTGATGTTCTCCATGAATTATTAGACCGTGTGGCAAATTCCAAGTGTCTGAAAAATCCAAATGAGGAATTGTGCAGATCTATACTCTCACCTATTTTGTGCTTGCTGATATACTAGGAGGACCACCATCGCAGGGCTGTACTTACACAGCACCAATCTAGAAAAGTTGCTTTATCCAACAAACTTTGAGGAAACCAGGGCCACAGTTATGAGAACAGTTAGATGAACGAGTCATGAGCCACGGCAATGCCTCAGGTTTCATTCTATTGAAATCGGACATGAACAACAGTGGTGTCTTGCTTACTCATCTAACAAGTCATTGACCTGTAGAAAACCAAAAAGATACAAAGGCAAATGTGAAGTACTGCAAGAATGAAAACATTTTGTTTTCTGGATGCTGTGGGAGCCAGGGGCTGACACTGTGTTTATTGTTTCTTCACACAGAGTCACGGGTTTACCAGCAGCTCCACCTTCCACCTCCCACTTTGCCAGGCACACTGTTAGTAAAGCAAACTCCTCCAAGCCTGGTTTTTTGACTGGAAAGTAGGCTTCCTGGTGGTCCTGCTGCCATCCAGCTTCCTGGCTCTCTCTTCTGCTCAAGTTCCTTTACTCTCTGATATTTTTTTCAAAGCTCTCTTCCTTATATTCGCACACTGCTGGATAGTTACTTCTCTCTGAGAGGGCCTCCTCTTTCCACAGGCTGGGGGTGGAGCAGAGTGGTAGCAGCATTGGCACAGGAGAGGCACCTCCATCCCTGCTCCTGGACATACTCCATCTGCATCCAGTTGCCTACCTTGTCTGCTATTTGTCATGAGCAAGCAGGCAGAGCAGGAGCAACGATGTGAACTTGCAAGAGTTTCAGAAGGCTGAATTGACAAGAGTTCTTTGGCTGGTTCTATAGCTTCTTTTAGATCTTAAATTTTAGCAAATCTTCATTTCTCCATGAAGTGCAGCATTGACCTGCTGGCATGTTGCTCGGAGCTAGCCAGGGCTTGTGCTAGATCTTTGTGTGGGGTTGGGGATTAGTAGCAGGCAGACTGGAGGTACAGAGCTCTCTAGAGGTAGAGGAGGTGATGGCAGAAGTAAATGCAGCTTGTTCTTAGGTGGCTATTGTTGTGTGAGAAGATTTTACACAGTATGCCAGCTTGTGCTGTTTGCTTAGCCCAGCACTGCTGGCCCCCACCAAGTATAGTGAGCACAGTATCTTTCACACCAGCAGGAGAGGGGTCCTCTTTCTCTGGGGTCTCTAGGGTCTTTTTAACTTATTTGTTTTGTTTTGGGGGACGGGTCTCTGTGATTAGTAAAATACCCAGGCATCCTGCTCAGACTGCTCACTTACTGTCAGCACAATTGGGTCTAGGAGATCACTTCCAGTGAATCAGAAGCCACCCTGGGAAGCCTCCCCTGGGCACATCCCAAAGAGCGAGGGTGATGAAGGGGTCCTGTCAGGAATGGAAGCAGAGGGGCTAGAGGCAAGTCAAGGCCACCTGCTGCAGGTGGTCAAAGAAATAGTAGCCAACACCAGAGTGCCTCTGTTAGCCTGTCAGCACAGTTGCAAGGGTTTGACGGAGTCAGGGTATTTTTCTAACTGATGAGACAATGGGATACGCTATTAGGTATTACCACCATAACACTCCTCCACTATAGACCATTATGCCTCCCTCCCTGTAATTTCCCCTTCCCACACTCTCCCCCCCTTGGTGCTTCAGTCTGTAGTTAGCTATTAAGGATTAGTTTTTCAACTTATCTTTATTTGACTATTAATTTAGTTACTTCATATTCCATATATTAATGATATCACCTGGTGTTTATCTTTCTCCTGACTTATTTCACTTAGCATTATCCTTTCAGTTTCCATACATGTTGCTGCAATTGGCATAAGTTTATCATTTTGATTGCTGAGTAATATTCCATTGTGTATATATGCCACAGCTTCTTGCGCAAAAAGAATTATGGCATAAGCCAGCAACTCTGTTTCCAGGACCTTCACCTAAGGTATGTCACTGCTGTGCCCAGTAATGTTCTGTGAAGCTTTCCTTACTTAAAGAATCCTCGCAAGATCAACCTCAATCCCAGGAATTTTTCAAATTAAGGCTTACTTGCAATTATAAATAAACATGGATTATTACTAATCAACTAAAACTGACAAATTTGATGAATTTGAGATAACATGGATGTACCTAGAAGAAATCATATTAGTAGAAACAAGTCAGAAAGAAAAAGACAGAAACCAAATGACTTCACTAATATATGGGACATAGGAAAAACAAACAAAAGACCAGGAGGAAGAGTCAAGCAAGATAACAACCAAACTAAAGTACACAAATTGGGGGGAATGGGGTGAGTGGGAGCAATCAGGGAGGGGAGGTGGTGGGTGAACCCCAGGCAATACAAAGATGTGAAATATATATATATATTAATTAATTTTAAAGGCTTACTGATAAGGTGTGTTTAACTAGGTAACCATCAATCCAAGCTGCTGGAGCCCCAGACAACCCTATTGTAGTGTGTGTCAAGAGGTCAGACCATGTGCTCTCATGAACTGGTCTAGTCAATAAAAACAGGTTTATCTGAAACACTGGAGGAAAATGACTTCATTTTTCCACTGATTTTAAATGCAAACCCTATCATATATTTAGCTTACTATTTATTCCTATTTGTAAGATTTTTTTCCATTGCACTCTTATACCTTTAGTCAAAAAAAAGTTTGAATTAGTTTTACTATCAAGAAATACTGTCACTGTATTTCTGTTTTGAAAAAAGAAATCCTAATACTAAACTAATTCTTTAGTTCTGATAGTTATAGTAAGTCTTATATATTAAAAGTGGCTATAAACTAAAGAAGTTATAAATTGAGAGGGGGGCAGGGAGATGGAGAGAAGGGGGTCAGGGCAGACAGGAGGGCAGGTGGACAGGAATACCAATAAAGTGATCTCATATGTTACCATTAGAAATTGTTCATGGATTGGAGGAATTAATATCAAAATGACCATCCTACCAAAGGCAATCTACAGATTCAATGCAATTCCAATAAAAATCCCAATGACATTCTTTAAAGAGATAGAACCAAAATTACTGAAATTCGTATGGAATAACAAAAGACCCCATATATCAAAAAGCCTCCTGACCAGAAAAAAGGAAAATGGAGGTATTACAATTCCAAACTTCAAACTATACTATAAAGCCATAGTAATTAAAACAGCATGGTATTGGTACAAAAACAGACAATCAGACCAATGGAACAGAATTGAGAGTCCTGAAGTAAAACCACACATATATAGTCAACTAATTTTTGACAAAGTGTGAAAAAGCTACCTTGGAACAAAGAGAACCTCTTCAATAAATGGTGCTGGGAAAATTGGACTAAGACATGCAAAAAAATGGGCCAAGAAAACTCCCTTAATCCATGTACAAAAATCAACTCAAAATGGTTAAGAGACTTAGAGATCAGACCTGAAACCATAGCATACATAGAGGAAAACTTGGGCAAAACTCTCCATGAACTACAGTTCAGAAATCCCTTTCTGGAAACATCTACAGATGGCAAAAAAATGAAGGAAAACATAAATAGATGGGACTACATCAAACTAAAAAGTCTCTGTACAGCAAAAGAGACAACAGAAAAAACTAAAAGATGCCCAACCGAATGGGAAAAATCTTTGCTCTCCACATGAGTGATAAGGGTTTAATAACGAAGATCCACAAGGAACTCACACAACTAATCAAAAGCAAAACAAAAAGCCCAATCAAAAAATGGGGAGAAGAACTAAAAAGACACTTCTCCAAAGAGGAAATACAAATGGCCAACAGGCACATGAAAAATTGCTCAACGTTGCTAGTAATAAGGGAAATGCAAATCAAAACCACAATGAGATACCACCTTACACCAGTAAGAATGGCCCACATCCAAAGAACAGACAACGCAAATTGCTGGCGGGGATGTGGAGAGAAAGGAACACTACTACACTGCTGGTGGAAATGTAAACTAGTTCAACCACTATGGAAAGGGGTGTGGAGGACCCTCAAGCTAATGAAAATGGAACTACCATTTGACCCAGCAATTGCTCTTCTGGGAATCTACCCAAAAGAGACCTCAATGTGGGTACAAAAGGACACCTGTGCCCGGATGTTTGCTGCAGCACAATTTATAACTGCAAGGTCATGGAAACAACCTAAATGCCCCAAAACAGATGACTGGATGAAAAAAAATGTGGTATATATACACGATGGAATATTACTCATCAATTAAAAATGACAAATTTGACGACTTCATAACAACATGGATGTATTTAGAAGAAATCATATTAGCAGAAACAAGCCAAAAAGAAAAAGGCAGAAACCAAATGGTTTCACTAATGTATGGGATATAGTGAAAAAACAAATAAACAAAAGCCTTGAGGAAAGTCAAAACAAGCTAAGCACCAAAATGAAGCGAACAACTATGAACAGGGAGGGAAATGGGGGAAGGGAGAGGAGGGGGGGGGGCAAATCCTTGAGATTACAATGTTGTGAAATTTATATCTAAATAAATAAATAAATGTGAAAACATAAACAAAAAAGAAGAAGAAATTGGGCTGAAGAATCTGGAATAAGTTCCTCCTCCCCTTCACATCCACACCCTTCAGTTCAGAAAAAGTGACCTTTTTAATGATGAGGATCAAATCACTCTCCCATTAAAGTGCCTTCACTTGCAACAGGTTGATGCCCCAGGTCACACACACCTGGGATGGCCCACACCCCTCCAGTTTCACCTCCTGTGAGCTGCCCCCCCTTCTCAGCTTCCACAATGCCTTACTTCAGTTACCCCTCCCTGGATACTCATGCTGGCACTGGGCTCATTCATATCACTGATCAGACGCTGCCGGCATACCCTCTCCTCTGGCAGAGACCTCACCCCTCAGACCAGGTTTTATAAGCCACTTCCCCACAAAGCCATGCACCAGGCCTCAGTTCCTGGTCCTGCCACCCTGTTGTTTCCCCTTCCTCCTTGTGACATATCACAGTTTCTGAGCTTGCACTGACTACCCCCATTCTATGTTGAATGTCTGTCTCCCCACCGAATACACTCCCCACTCAGCTCCACCTGGCACCTAAGATGGTGTATGGACAGATGAGGGGAGGGATTCAAGGGTAGAAACTTCCATAAACCAAGTAAGTCCAGAGGTGTCACAGCCAGCATGGGGATGGATGTCATTAACACTCTTCTTTATACCTGAAAGTTGATAAGAAAGCAGATCTTGAAATACTTCATACCTATATATCTGTAAAGAAAGATATTTTATATATATGTCTCAAATTATCATTATACATCTGAAATGGATATGTTATATATTAATTTTATCTCCATTTTTAAGTGACAGCATATAAATGGTATGTGTGATAGGACTCCCACATTAATAAAAATGTGTGACTATATATAATGGCAATATATCTGGGCATACATAGAAATAAAAAGGTTCAGAAGAAAATGCAAGCTGATAAAGGCAAGTATCTCTGAGTCAGGATCTTCCTCACTTTCCTGTATCTAGATTTTCTACAGGGAGCATATCTAACTTTTGAAATCAAGAGAAATTTTATTTTATAAATCATATTAAAATCTGAAGCCCTGGGTTTGAGTCTCCAATTTAAGGACAGTTTAGTCTTGAGAATCTTAGACCCTCCTGGTTCTTCATGGTGAGGGGTGAGGGCCTGAACTTCATAGCGGAAGCAAAGGAATAAAGTGCTTGTAAAGTTTCACACATATTCTGTAATTGGGGGGGGGGAACATGCACACAACAGGGTGAGGGGTGTTTCTTACAGTCGTGTGATGTGCAAATGCCACAAGGAGTGACCGGTGATGAAGCTAGCACCTGGGCATCCAGACAAATGTCTCAACATTGTCACAATAGGTGAGGCATAACATGGAAAGTAGGAGAGCCCACCAAGGCGAGTGAGCAGGGAGGCATCTCACAGAGATGGAGATGCCTCTCCTTTCCCCAAGACCAAAGGCAGTGAACAGTCCACATCAGCATCCCACACGAGTGCCCAGGGGCAGAAGCAGCACAGCGGACACATGAGGTACTTGAGAGAGTGACATTCTCTGTGCTCAATAAGTCAGCATGCTAGACTTTCTGCATTCTCTTGGCAAAAATTTAGCAGTTAGGAGCATCCCTCTTGGGTTCCTTCTCTTGCATCTTTGCAAGTGGATGCAGCTTCAAAGAAGAGCTAGGTTCTGATGGAAGGTGGCAGGCAGCTCACCCACCTAAGAATTTGCTGAACATCTGTAATAGGTTAGGAACTGCACTAGAAATAGAGGAAGGAACAAGGAACCTCCCTGCACTGTACAGCACACAATCTATCCTCTGTGGTTTTCTGGCCAGAAACTCCATCCACCTCTCCCAGCTTTGCCAATTCACAACTCCTGGTTTTGTGACCTTGCCAGACCTCAGAGCCTTTATCTGCTGCCCTGACTGACTCATCTGGGATTCCATAATCTGGACATCACCATAAACATGCATGTTTGTAGCTCAAAGTCAGCAGCAGTTAGACAACAGAAATGCCTTTGAAATGTTGCTTTCAAGGTTAACACAAGGACACATAAGGGGATTGGTTCACTGGCCAACAACCAGGGAAGAACACAAAACCAACATCTTAAGAGTGTGTTCTCGAGTTAGCAGGCCCCTTGATGGACCTTGGATTTTGGGCAACTTTGCCCTACTTGTGATGCCTCTACTCATCTTCAGAGCACTTTTGACTTCCTCAAATCCATGAGGCTTGGCTAACATGCAATCCCTGAGATGAAATCTGGAATGAAATTCCACTGCAGACCATGATGGCCCTTCAGTCTCAAAAGCTCCCACGGCCTGGGTTCGCCACTCTGAGCTCTCTGGGCTTGCCCTGCAAAGAGCCTCAGTCTGTTCCTGAGAAGATGCTAAATGCTTTCCTTGTGCGTACTCAGGAACAGGTCACTCTCTTGCCTAGTCCACGGATCCTCTGCTGCTGGCCACCCGCCAGATGATGAGGATACCAATTCCACCAAGGTCTTGGAAAACATCTGTGTCTTTTCAGCACAGCATTTGCCATCTATCACGGAAGAGACAAACAGAATGAAGTCAAGTCAAGTACAAGGTCATTCACTGGAGCTCCAGCAACTCACTTCTCCAAGGTTGGAATGTTATCTCTCTCTCCAAACACAGGACCAGATGGTCTCCTAAATCTCAGCTTTTGTGGTTTAACTCTAATTACCATGTTAGTTAGCAATGAGTTCGGTGATTCAAAAGCAGTAGTATCTCATTTCCAGAGCTGAGTTTTGCTTCCGCTCCTGCTAAGTGCAGGGTGCTTGGATGCCTTGCTCTTGCTTCCTGCATTGTAATTGCTTAGCTGTTTGGGAAATAAAGTGAACTGAAGCCTCTCAGACCCAGCTGAGCACAGTGGGCCTCAGGGAGATGAGAGGGAGCAGCAGCCAGATGGCTAAATAGCCACTCAAACTCACAGCCAAAGTGAGAGTCACAATCAGATAGGCTCTTCCCTGTGCAAACCAGGCGTCGAACTCAGAGGTGCTCATGTGTTCCCATAGATAGTCTGTAAACAGGATTGGGAAGAAATCCTTAAAATTCAGTCCTTGGAATTGTCAATATTCTCAAGAGCATCGCATTCAGCCTTTCCAAAGGCAGCCCTGTCCATCAAAATCATTCACCCAAGCTCTGTGCAAACTCTTCCCTCAAAGGAGACACATGACCTTGGGGTCAATGCACGTGGAGCTGCTATTTGAGTTTGCTTTTCCTAAGATGCTTAGCACCTGTCTTCAGTGGCCACTTGCTGGTCCTTGTTATGCTCTGTACAGCGAAGCAGAAAAAACAGGATCCACATCCAGGGAATAACTCTTCTCAACTCAGGAGTTTCTCAAGTCCCTCCCACATCTTCATTTCTTTAACTAGTCCCCAAGAATTAAAAAATGCTCATTGCTTGAGTTTATCTCAACTTCTGAACCTTTACTGGTCCACATCTCTCCTAGGGGATCCCTTCCCTGGCACTGCATTGACGCATGGGTTTCCAGACACAGGTACCCATGCTCTGGCACCTTCAACTGACCCAAGTCCTGTAGCACCCATCCTTGTAACATCTGTCTGCCAGGAAAGATGAGTTGGGTGCCTCAGTTTTCTCTCCTGACACTAACAATTGCAGTCAGTTAATGTGGGCTGCCAAAGGGTCTGCTCAGAGGTGGAACAGGAGTGACCACAGGACCAGTGGAGAGATGAGTGGGCAAAGGAAGAAAGTGTTTTAGGAAAGTGCCATTGAGGCCAGGAGCAGAGAGGAGCAGAGGCCCCATGAGGAAGAGAGTTGAACAGAGAGGGCCCTGGCTTCCTGACCAAGGCTTGAGGTGTAGCTTTGTCAGGATCCCAGGCATCTGGAGCCCTTCTCCAAAGCAAATGAAAGCAAATGAAAAGCAAATGAAAGGCTCTGTTTCTCACAGCTCTGAGATCCAGTGTGAAAGCTCACCTTTCTCTGGCACCTGGCCTTGCTGCGCTCCTTTCTGATCTTTGCCACAGTTGCATAAGACCTGATGTTTTCATATTTATCAGGTTTAAGCTAATACTGTTCTTTAACTCAATCTATGTTTTCACTTAGATAATGTACATTAATAGCTAACTTCTTACTGTTACCATTAATAGGAAACCAGTCTCACCTTAAATAGGTCCAGATCCTGAGGATATTGCCAATAAAAATCATACTGAAAATGCCATGTGGGTAAATAACAATGAAAATTTTGGTATTTCTGGCTAAATAACATCTCCTGCTGGAGACTGGGTGCCCAGGGTTGCCCACCCTGTTGAAACAAGATCAGCACATGTGAAAAGAGAGAGCTGTGCGAGGAGCTTGCCGCATTGCCTGGTCTGTGTGTCTGTCTACCCACCTACTGGGAAGCTTCTACAAGCCCAGGACTTCTTTGCTCACCTTTGTCCCCTTCGTTCATAATAGAAACTTAACTAGTTTTTATATTGGTGAAAGAAAGGGAGGGAGGAAGGAAAGAAAGGAAGGAAGGAGGGAGGGACAGGAGGGAGAAGAGAGAGGAAAGGAAGGAGAGAGAGGAGGGAAATTCTGAACAGATTACTTTCCTTCTGACTTTCTGAATTCCAAAAATGGAAGAAAACCAGCAATTTAGGCAGTCGGCTTAATTCCCTCTTGCCCAGTCTCCACACGCTCTTCACACCCCGCCTGCGGCATTTACTCATCACACAAATGCCCGAGGACTCCAGCCTTCAAGCAAACTACCTTGGTTCCTCGCCAGAAAACAAACAAGTCTCTCGGAATAAAGGAAAATAAATAAATAACAACAGCTATGTCTGGGAAATGAATTCCAAATGGGAGCTGAACTCAAAACCAAATGTTTGGCTTCTAGTGACAGCCGCTACTTGGCCAAGTGCCTGGGGCCCTGCGGGGACCACTTAGAAAATGTCGGCCAGAGCTCCTCACGAGAACCGAAAACCGTTGTCTCCCTATACCTCCCGAGCAAGGAGGGAGCCACTGCAGAGAGCAGCCAGCCTGCTTCTACCCTCAAGGCAGGGGTGCCCATTCCTGTTTCACCTCCAGACTGGCAAGCGTCCTCGGATGAAGCTGCGCTGGGCAAGAGTCCACTCAAACCAGCAGACAAACGCCCATGGGTATCTCTCACATAAACACCATACTCACACTCATTTGTTGATACATACACACACAGATACATGCTCACACATTCACACACACATGCACATACATACCACAAATACACTCATTCACTCAATACACACCACAATCATTCATTCAGACACACTCATTCACACATTAAACACACATACACAAATACACACTCTCACTCATTCAATCACATACACACCATTCTCACACACAGTCATTCACACACATTCACACAGATATACACACACACATTCACACATACAAACATCTACCCACATGTACTCCCATGACTCATTTATTCACATGCATACCATCATCACATATCTACACTCACTCATATACAAACACATATTCACATACTTTCTCACACTCATACACAAAATCAGACTTTCATCCTGGAGCCTCCTTGCCAAGTGGCTTCCCCAGGCACTTGTGTCTGATAGCAAGTCACTATGTATGTGCCAAGAGCCAGAACAAGGAAGTGGAGGACAATGGGCAGGGCTGAGGCAGCACTAAGCATCCTGGGAGAGGACACCCAGGTGCATGCAGAGTCAGAGACATGATCTCCAGCACTGGCTCAGCCTCAGCTCCTGGAAAAGCACCCATAAGGCTGCACCCATGGGTTCTCTCTGCTCCCAGGTCCTCACCAACAGCCTCTCCCAAACTACCCCTGAGAAGCCAGGCTCAAGTCCTTAGTTCACATTTCTGGGACTACAGCATGTGTCCTCTGCCCCTCCTTCTATTGATCTCACTGGAAACCAGATCTCTATGACAACGCAGCAGGACCTTCCCAACTCTCACCATCTTCCAGAAGCAGTGGGTGTCATATCTGCAATCTAGCATTTGCAGCCTGGGGTCACAGAGCAGATAAGGGGTGGACAGTGTCACCAACAGGTACATATGCATATGGCTTCTCCTCTTAGAGCTGGAATTTCTCATCAGCTGGGATATCACTTGTTATAAGGGTTTAATTATGACAATTAAATTAAATAATGGGACATGGACAATGCACAGGCCTATTACCAAGTTGATGCTCAACAAATATTTGTTGAAGGTTAAAAGCATGATGAATTCCCCTGTTCTGACCCCTCTCTAAGGAAACTCAGCAGAGCATGGACTTTGTAAGAGCAGCTGGTTCAGTCCTGGCTTCTAGAAATTACTCCTGCTAGCCTCTATTCCCTCCCAAGTCCCAGATGCAGACCCCAGATGCAGACCCCAAACAAAAGTAGGTGTTAGGAGTGGGCTGCCCAATGCACAGGAAACCCACAGGTGCATAGTCTGGATGACTCAGAAACAATTAGATCACTCTGATTTTATCATCACCAGGTCCCAGAATTCTACACATCAGTGATTAAGTACCACTTTCACCAGCCACCTTGCCACTAAGGGTCTATGCAATTGTCCCCACTGAGTCCTGCCTGACCTAATATCTCCCCATCATCAGCATAGGTCAGAGTCCAAACCCCTCAGTCTCTCCAGCAACTAGAGATTATCCTAGATCTCTCTGTGAATTTTACTCAGAATTCCTTCAACTCTGGCCCCAGACACTCTTGAGAAAAACGCAGGAGAAAAGATAAAGTTACTAGAGACCAGAGTGTGTAAACAGCTTGAACAAGCAGCCCAACTGATCAGACAGACCCACCACCCTTCCCTCTCATTGCCCTTTGTTGTTGCTCCTGTTTACTTGGAAATTGAATCACAGATCTTAAGTCTCTGCTTGTTTTTCTAGATAGTAAGAAAAGGGAAGAGAAAAGTCAATGGCAGGTCTTGGAACTGTTCACTGGTACAACTCTTACACACAAGAAGCTGTTTGCTCAGAGAGAGAAAGTCACACAGCATGTGAGTGGCAAGTAGGAAGCATTATGAGAAGTGTTGACCACAAACCCAAAAGAGTTATTGCACCAACAAGATGGTTTTACTTGGAAAGCATGGCAACAAAAAGGCCATTTGTAATGTGAGGTCTCATGGCAAGACATGTGCTCTGCCACAGAACTAAGACCAGCACCCCTCCCACTCTTTGGAGGTGCTCCCTGAGCAAGGAGGAACTTCCTGCTTCCTTTCTCTGTGTAGGGAGCATAACATTTATGGTCTGAGATGCAGCTTGCAGGGTCCCATGGATAGCTGACCACACACAGAACGCTCTAGCCCCCCAACCTCACTAAAGCAAGGTTCCCTCTATTCATTTTCACAGGAGTGAGGCAGTGCTGAGAAAGTGTGACTCTAGGCTGGCATGTGACAAGCAATTGACAAGTATCCCTGGCTGCTGTTGCTGTTGGTGTTGTGGCTGCTGTAGCTGCAGCTGTGCAGTAGTCATCATTCAAACAAGGCCAGAGCCCATATCTCTGGGTTTTGGGACAGGTTCTTCCCCACACGTAGCTCAATGATCACCCGACTTCTGCATGAACATCTCCAGTGTGAGAACCTTGCCAGATGTCCCCCACCCACCCACCTAGGGCCCTCTATTATACAGTGCTACTCAATAATGAGTCAATTTTCAAAATCTATCTCCTCGTCCCTTGTGCCCATTGGCTGGTCCTAGATTTAATCTCACTTGAATTGAGCCTTTTACAAAGAGATTTCGATGTTAAATCAGAACATGCTGGTCTCTGGAAAGAAACCATCCAATTAACCTGACTAGGTGGTAAAATATTATCTTTCATCAGTCATTCACCTCAAGAAAGAAAAGGTCGGTCTTTATCTTAATAACAAAGAGGACACCTTAATCATGGCAAACTCGCTGAATAAATCAAAACAGTAAATCTGCAGCAGCCAATGCCCTCTATGAGATAGATGAAGACAAGCAACTCCATCAGCACCAGTACCCAGACAGGAGCAGAGGGGAGTGCACCTGGGACCACCTTCTCTTGGCAGCAGCGCTGAGAAGCTGCTGGCACAGGTTTGTGCCTGGAGAGCAGGAGAAGCAGTGAACCCAGGAGACACCACAGACACCATCACCCACTCACTCATACACAGCCTTCAGGAAACCCTATGATAGAAGAAAGAGCTGGAGGTTACACCCAGAGAATGAAAGAGCCTCAGCCACAGGAGGGAGCAGGTCATCAATTCAAGCATTTCACAAAAAGAACAAGTACCTCCCAGCATGGGTCTGCAGAGGGAATGTGGGCTGAACAGACCCTTCGCCACCCCCATACCCCAGAGAGGAGAAAACAGAAGGCACAATGCACTGTGGGATCATGCACTGGCAGGAAGAACACCAGGCCCACGCTAGGGTCCTGAAGGGCAAGGAAGAGGCACCAAGCAGAGACGAACGAGGAGGTTGGGCTCTAATGAAACAGCTGGACAGATGGTAGCATGTGAGAAGAAAGAGTACATGCATTGCAACATGGGGAAATAGGAATCCTTGGGCAAGGACATAGGGGTGGGTGGTCCCCACAAAGCACTAACATCCCACAGGTCCCCATGCTTCATAATGTTCCTGAGTTCCACAGTGTTGATAAGATATAGTGAGATTTGACCTTGACATTTGAAAGGTGTGGGGTAAAGGGAACATCTGTTCTTTGTCCTACTGCCAGGTGCCTTCTGTTGACCTGGTTTGCCTGCCTGACACCCTGAAGAGACCAGAAACATGAATCTGCAGGGCACCCTGCCAGTCTCCTATTGCCCTACACCAAGGAGACATACACGTGATCAAAGAAGGTTTATTAATTACGTATTTTTCACTGTGGCAACACTGATTAAAAGAAATATAAATATATATGATCCAGGGGTTCACACCAAGACACCCATAATACTCTACCACATTGGATCCCCTCCACACTTTTCTCTCCCCAACTCTCCCCCTGGTAGCTTCAGATCTACAGTCATATTTCTAGGATCTGTCATTAGTTTGGCTTTGTCTGACCCTTTGTTTGGCTTCTCTGTATCCCACCTACAAGTGACACCATTCGGTATTTGTCTTTCCCTTCTGACTTATTTCACCTAGCATCATCTCTTCCAGCTCCATAAATGTTGCCAGAAATGGCTAGTTTTTATCTTTTTCATGACTGAGTAGTATTCCATGGTATAAACATATAACATCATCCTACTCCACTGCTCTGTCTTGAACACTTATGTCATCCATCCAGAGTGGTTGTTATGCATAGTGCTGCAATGAGCACAGGAATACATGTGTTCTTTCCAAATGTGTGAGTTTGGAGTCTTCAGGTAAACACCCAGGAGTAAAATTAATGCATCATATGGCAGGTCTATTTTTAATCCTAAAGAAAGGGCTTCTACCTCTTGTCTCCCTCTCCTACATTCAGTCTCTAGCCCTGGGGTGGCCACCTCAGCCAGGAAGGAGTAACGACAGGCATTCAAGGAAGGGAGCACACAAGACTAATGTCTTTTCTCGTGACAATGTGACTTGACTTTCAAAGACCACAAATGAGAAATGCATCAGATAGAAGGCATCTTTTGGGGTCAAATTGGTGTTTCTTTTTGTACCTTATGTATTTTTGAAACAGATTTAAAACATGGGGAATTTTAATCCCACTTCCATCCCATAAGGGTGAAGCCACAGATCCAGTAGAACTGAAACTAGCTTGGGTCGTGTCTCTGGCTGCTCCTCTTCTCAGCCTCAAGTTCTCCTATGTAACTTCTCTCCCAGCTCGAAGCCCATCTGGCTCTCATTTGTTTTCCATATCTGTAAAATACTTTGCCTTTCCTCAGTCAACAAAAGTTATTAATGTTATTTTGTTATAAGTTGACCACTCCAGTGCCCATCAATCCCTAACACAACTCCTTTGTGTTGCTACCATGAAGACTTAGTAGTTTTTATGACACTGCCATAGGTGCAGGACGTGGCCAGGGAGTTGAGAAACATAGAGGCAGAACCCCCCCCCATTCTGGCTACAATTCTGTGAGCCTACCCCCCACTCAGGCAGGCAAAAGTATTTGCTTTGCCCCTGTGGATCTCTAAAGTTACCACAAAGATGGCTCTGCTCTCTATTAGCTTGAAAATATTGACTGTCAACCTGCAGTCTGGGGCTGCTAGTGCTCAGTAAAAACTCCTTTAACAAGAATGGAACATCTGCTGTTAATAAGCTCCAACCTCAGCTTTTTTATTAAAAAAAAACATTTTTATTGGACATATCACCAGCTGAAGTTTTGCATGGATGGATGGATGGATGGATGGATGGATGGATGGATGGATGGATGCATGGATGCATGGATGGATGGATGGATGGATGCATGGGTGGATGCATGCATGGATGCATGGGTGGATGCATGGATGCATGGATGGACAGGTGGTGGGTGGGTGGATGAATGGATGAGTGGGTGAGTGGGTGCTTGGATAGATCAATGGATGAAACAATGGATAGATTGATACAGTGATATGGAAAGGTGTTATAAGAACTGCTCAGCCCTTTTACAAATGGAATAGCTGATCTTTTATGCCTTTGTGTCTATAATTTGAACTAGGTTTTCTCTTGCACAAATTTTTTTCCATAATAAGCATCATATTACTAAATCTCAATCAAGTAGCTACCCTTCTTTCCTACCTCTATGAGCAGAATTTGGTCACTGTTGGAGGTCAAGATCCAAGATGTGGACAGGCCAGAGTGGAGAGTTTCATGTGCTGTGAAGATGACTGGGATAACCCATTGAATCAGAAACATTCAATTACATCACAAATCTATGAAGTGTAGTAAAAAAAAAATAAGCAGTCTCTAATAGAACAGCATCACTTATTGGTTTACTATACTGACTGTTATAAAATATTTTGTCTGAAAGAAAAAAAAAGTTTCTCAAATTAAAAAAAAAATTCTTCTAGATAATACCTTCCATTGCTGATTTTCTACAGTTCACCCATTTCCACCCAAGGACTCATAGCCTTCCTTTCCTTGTGCTTTCCACACAAATGAAAAAGGTATCTTTACAATGGAGCTTGGCTCTTACTCACATAGATTTTCGTATCCTTCAAAATGAGAATATAGCAATATGTTATGTGGATTTCCATGCTTTCAAATCTTCTTGATCTCTGTGACAGACTTACGACTTTCGTTTGATAGAATATTTATCTCCCTTCACCCCAAGTGGCATTTGAGAAAACAGGATGCTGAGGTTTGTCTAAATCCACATATTATATTATGATTAAGACAAGGTCAGATTCTGTTCCTATTCTTGTGCTCCTGAATGGGTTGATGATAGCAAAATCAATAACATTCTTTCCTCTCTGACCCTAAGTAGGCATTGCTGGTCAACCTGGGGCCCCCTACCTCTTGTGCCCATTATAGGAAGCGCCTCCAATCAATCAATTAATAGCAATCAATTGAAACCTATTTGCCTTCCCTGCCTGAACTTCTGATGACTTACAAAAGGGAAATACGCTGTGCACAGAGGAGGCTGAGTATGAGAAGAGTACAAGGAGGGTGAGCTCGTAGGAAAAGAGATGAGGTGAGTTTGGAGTCTCATATTCTATAGTTGCCTGAAAGTTACAAGACCTGGGTTGAATTTTCCTCCAGTTGCTGCTAAGTAGAGATGAATCATTGTCACCACCACAAAATATTTAACTGTTACATGCAAATGGTTTTTAATTACCCATTAAAGAGGTAAATGACTATTTCAACCTCTCCCTGGGTGACCAGTGTATACATATTCCATCCCTAATCCCTCCGTGAAAACATTTAAATGGTGCTTTTTACATCAGCCCAGTTTAAAAGTAGCGACTTTAGAGGTGATGTGCTAACTCTAAAATAACATCTTATATAAACTCAAATGATGTTCCATTACAGGAAAAACAGCTGTAGGTGCATCCCTTAGAATTTTCTCCCATGAATGACTCATTCTTGCTCTTTATTTAGCAAAAATATAAAATAATAATAAACTTGATAATATACCTAAAAAGGTGAGTCACTCAACAGCAACAGGTTATTTCCTCTAAAATAGACTGCCTGCATCTTTCAGATGGCCTCCTAATAAGTAGCTTTAAAAAAAGATTTTTCTGAAAAGAGCACTTACTTAGCAAAAATAAAGGCCCATATTTGATGTGCTGGATAACAAAAACAAAAATAGAATGAGTGTGTCTAGAGATCAGTGACATCCCCAGAATTCCCACCAAAATCAAAGTTATTGGGGTGACGTGTCTGAGATCTGCATTTGAGTTCTGTGAAGAAGTTACTCAAAAAAAACCTGCATAAACTGGAAATGATCATTTTCTCCTGCACTGGCTAATTTCTGTGCCTAAAAAAAGCAGACAGGGCACTGAGTCTATGATTTAAGATTTTTCCTAACCCATTGTAATGGAAAGTAGATTGTGCTCTCAGGTGCCTGTGATCAGTCAGCATTTGGAAAGATGCCCATCATGGGTTTTTTGAATTTATTTATGTATAAATTTCACATCATTGTAATCCCAAGGATTAACCCCCCCATCCTCCCCAAATTTACCCCCTTTCCCCCCTACCCGAAGTTGTTTGCTTCAGTTTGGTGCTTAGCTTGTTTTGACTTTTCCTCATGGCTTTTGGCTTTTTTTCCCTATATCCCATATATTAGTGAAACCATTTGGTTTCTGTCTTTTTCTTCCTGACTTGTTTCTGCTAATATGATTTCTTCTAAGTCCATTCATGTTATCATAAAATCATCAAATTTGTCATTTTTAATTGATGAGTATTATTCCATCATGTATAGACCACATTTTTTTCATCCAGTCATCTGTTTTGGGGCATTTAGGTTGCTTCCAAGTTCTTGCAATTATAAATAGTGCTACAGTAAACATCCAAGCATAGGTGTCCCTTTGTATAAGCATTGAGGTCTCTTTTGAGCAGATTCCCAAGAGAGCAATTGCTGGGTCAAATGGTAGTTCCATTTTCATTAATTTGAGGGTCCTCCACACAGCTTCCCATAGAGGTTGGACCAGTTTACATTCCCACCAGCAGTGTAAGAGTGTTCCTTTTCTCCACAACCTCGCCAGCACTTGTTGTTGACCGTTCTTTGGATGTGGGCCATTCTTACTGGTGCAAGGTGGTGTGTCATTGTGGTTTTGATTTGCATTTCCCTTATTGCTAGTGTCGTTGAGCAATTTTTCATGTGCCTGTTGGCCATTTATATTTCCTTTTTGGAGAAGTGTCTTTTTAGTTCTTCTGCCCATTTTTTGATTGGGCTTCTTGTTTTGCTTTTGTTTAGTTGTGTGAGTTCCTTGGGGATCTTCGTTATTAAACCCTTATCACTCTTGTGGAAGGTAAAAATTTTTCCCCATTTGGTTGGGCTTCTTTTTGCTTTTTCTGTTGTCTCTTTTGCTGTACAGATACAGAAGCTTTTTAGTTTGATGTAGTCCCATCTGTTTATGTTTTCCTTCATTTTTGACATCAGTATATGTTTCCAGAAAGGGATTTCTGAATTGTAATTCATGAAGGGTTTTGCCCAAGTTTTCCTCCATGTATGATATGGTTTCAGGTCTAACATCTAAGTCTTTTATCCATTTTGAGTTGATTTTTGTACATGGTGTGAGGGAGTTGTCTTGGTCCATTTTTTTTTTTGCATGTCTTAGTCCAGCTTTCCCAGCACCATTTATTGGAGAGGCTATCTCTGTTCCAATGTAAGTTTTTCACTCCTTTGTCAAAGATTAGTTGACTATATATGTGTGGTTTTATTTCAGGGCACTCAATTCTGTTCCATTGGTCTGATTTCTGTTTTTGTACCAGTACCAAGCTGTTTAAATTATTATGACTTTGTAGTATAGTTTGAAGTTTGGAATTATAAAACCTCCATTCTCTTTTTTTCTGGTCAGGAAGCTTTTTAATATTTTAAGTCTTGTTATTCCATATGAATTTCAGTAAATTTTGTTCTATGTCTTTAAAAAATGTCATTGGGACTTTTATTGGTATTGCATTGAATCTGTACATTGCCTTTGTTAGGATGAACATTTTGATGATATTAATTCCTCCCAGTTTATTCCCAGGTATTTAATTTTTTTGGTGTGATGGTAAATGGGATGGTTTTTCTGATTTCTTCTTCTATTTGACCTTTTGCATGTAAGAAAGCTACTGATCTGTGTGTTGATTTTGTATCCAGCTACCTTACTGAGTTGGTTTATTATTTCAAACAATTTTTCTGTGGATTTTTTGGAGTTATCTATATAGAAAATCATTTCATCAGCATATAATGATATCTTCAGTTCCTCTTTACCTATTTGTATCCCTTTTATGTCTTTCTCTTGCCTTATTGACCTAGCTATAATTTCCAGTACAATGTTAAAGAACAGTGGGGAGAGTGGGAATCCTTGCCTAGTTCCAGATCTCAGCTGGAATGATTTTAGTTTTTTCCCACTTAGGACAATGTTTGCCATAGATTTGTCAGAGATGGCTTTTATTATATTGAGGTAAGTTCCTTTAATCCCTAATTTTTTAAGGGTTTTTATCATGAATGGATGCTGGACTTTGTCAAATGCTTTCTCTGCATCTATTGATAGTATCATGTGGTTTCGCTTTTCTCTTTGTTGATGTGGTCTATTATGCTAATTGATTTCCAGATGTTGAACCATCCTTGTGCCCCTGGGATAAATCCCTCTTGGTCATGGTGAATAATGCTTTTTATGTATCATTGGATTTGGTTTGCGATGATTTTGTTTAAATTTTTTGCGTCCAAACTATACTGCATAAGACAAGAGAAAGACATAAAAAGAATCCGAATAGGGAACAAAGAAATAAAGTTATCATTATATGCAGATGATATGATTCTCTATGTAGAGAACCCAGAAAAATCAACAGAAAAGCTGATTGAAATAATAAACCAATTTGGTAAGGTAGCTGGATACAAAATCAACATGCAAAAATCAACAGCAATCATATATGCAAAGAATCAATCAGAAGAAGAAGAAATTAGAAAAAACACCCACTTACCATTGCACCAAAGAAAATCAAATACTTGGGAATTAACCTAACAAAAGACGTAAAAGACCTATACAAAGAAAACATAAAACATTATTAAAAGAAATAGAAGATGATGTAAAAAAATGGAAAGACATTCCCTGTACATGGATCGGAAAAATCAACATCATCAAAATGGCTATACTACCAAAGGCCATCTATAGATTCAATGCAATTCCAATAAAGATCCCAATGATATATTTTAAAGAGATAGAACAAAAATTATTGAAATTCATATGGAACAACAAAAGACCCT
>PVHY01021496.1:0-23812 GCA_004024945.1 Uropsilus gracilis
CCAACCAAAATTTGAGGCAGCTTTTGAGGGGGGAAGTGTAACTAGGGGGGTGGTGAGATGAATGGGTGCTCCACAGTAAAACTCGACCATAGCCTTCTTATAAATGGCTTTAAGTGAGAAGCAAGGATGACTTAAAAGAAATTTAAATACTTTGAAAAAGAAAAATAAATTTGTCATTGTTTAAACATTTCCTCTGTGGTTTAGAATAACTTTCCAAAATTTGCATCTGTAGATCATGAAAGTGTTTTGTTTTATTTTTTGTTTTCATGGTCAGACATCTCATCACCTTGCTGTCTGCAGAACTCTAAAGCTAAAATGCAAATAATGGAACAAAGAGAAAACAAAGAAGTAATAATGAAAATAACTGATTTTTATAGACGATTGCAAGTGTTTTCTTTATTGATCTTTGATGGAAAGACTGGTCGATCCCATTAAAGCATCAAAACAGTTTTGGTTTAATGTAAACTGCATAACCTCGAGAGGAAAATAAAATTTGGAGGCAGATTTTTCATGGAACAAAATATCAATCAATGTTCTTTTAACAAGTCTATTTTCCTAATGTAAAGAACTGTGCTCCTTGCACTATCTTTTACTTGCTATAGTGTGCCTGAAATAACTTTTGTCTCATTGTCCACTGTGTTTAGCCTCATTGGTTATTTCTGTGGATAATATCCAGAAAGTTCTGGATGCTATTTTCTTGAAAACGGAATCAAGATTGCCATTTTACTCATTTCATGTCAAAGTTTTTCCACATTGTAGTTGTTCATTTATTCAATCACCTAACACACACTTACTTTGTATGTTCAATGCACCCAGTACTCTAATATCTGCTCTAGGGAAGGGGTTGTTCTCACCTGCCAAGGACATGTGATCTAAATTTTGCCTGAAGAAAACATACAAATTCAAAAATACCTAGTAATATAATTGAATCCAGCCAGCAAATATTTATTAAAAGTTCTCTCTGTACTTGGCACTGGGAATACAAAAATAAATAAGATGTAATGGAACTCTCAGTTCAATGGAGAAACAGATAAGTATTTGTTACAGCTTGGCCACAATGGCCTCAGACCTGAAAAAGAGAGAGCTGCATGCAAGTTTCAGGAAGAATGTGGTGGAAGACAATAGGGAGGGTTTCCTTCTATCTTGAAGAATAAGAAAAGTCGCTTCGAAGGGCTCCCCCTGGGGAAGATTTGAAGCAGGACGACCAAGAATAGATCAGGCAGAGCTGGTTGCTCCTCAACAAGGGGTTTGATTTTATTTTACAGTTTAGCTTATGTGTATCCACTGAGGAGTTTACACAAAGTTGGAATATGCTCAGACAGTAATAAGAGATGTCACAATGCAGCATATAAGAGTTGGTATAGAAGCAGTAATTGTCTTTTAGGGTTCAAATTGCAGCTTCACAGCTTACCAGCTTTGTGACCTAGCTCAAGTACCCTGGCCAACTCTCTTATGGCCTCCTGTCTGTAAAAAATAAAGCAAAATTTATATAGGGGACCAACAAGTTAAAACATAGAGTGCTTAGAAAAAGTTCTGGCTTACATTAAGTGGTCACGGGGTATTAGTTATTATATTGTTGTTGTTGTTGTTGTTATCATTAGCAGCAAGTCATTTAAATAGTTATGGCACTTCAAAGTTTTGCCACAATGCAAGTAAAATTTGAGCTAGAGTTTCTATCTTTTCTATCTGACTTTTCAATGCAATGGTCAAGGTCACAGGCAACACTGACTGGGTTTTGCCTATTAGCTTTCTCCCCAAGTCATGCCTCTTGAGCAGGCTTTGGGAAAGAAAGGCATCTTCCTTCTGTAGTGCTGGCTCTCAGAGTGACTAGAGTCACAAAGTACGTCTCTCAGCAGAACCCTAACAACTCAGAGGGGGAATCCTAAGATGTTGCTTCTATTGATCTCAAAACTGCAACCAGCCCTCCATGGTCCTGGGGCCCAACTTAGTTTTTTTGTATCTTTCTAGGTCTGCCCATTCTCAGAGATTTCCTAGTTGTGCTTATTGTTTTATTGTTTTCTTGGGGAAATTTCCTACCTGGTCTGGTAAATCATCTTTATGTTACTCAGAATTAATTATAAAGATTTTTTTTTTCCCAGACCAAAGTCCATTCTAAGATGCCTGTCCCTTTTTAGGAAAGGAAAAGCAAACTGGCTTGTACCCAGAATACTTGGATCTAACGGATATTTCTCAAACCCTTCCAATAACCCCATCGGAAGACTACCCAGCTGCTTTCTCTAGAGTTGGCCTCCACTTTGCCATTCTCCTTCTATTTCCAATGACTTCTTACATCTGTTCCCCACAGTTCCCCTGAGAGTTGTTCCTGGAGAGAGTATTGAACTCCACACCCTCTGCCCCATTGACACCACTTTCCATGAAGAGGTCTCAGGACACTTTTCTTATTTATCACTGGTGTGTGGCAGGGTGGGAAGGGCAGGTGGCAGGAGGGTTACCTTCATAGCCTTGAACAATCCCTGATTTTCACACATAGCAATATGATACTGACTTTCCCTTCTCCTCCAGAAAGATCGCTGACAATAGCACTCCAGCATATTATGAGTAAGCCTTGCCCTGGTTTTATTGTCAAGCTGGGTTCTGTTTGTACTGGGGTGCATTCCATTCTCAATTTAGTTAGGGACAAGCCAGAAAGGGAATGCACCTCAAATATAATAAAATACCACTCTAAGGAGAAATGAGACTTAGTTCCAGGCCTAAGGCCAAATTAAACTCACTCTTCACTACTACCACCTCCAGATTATGCCTCACTCATTAGCTATTTGCTATGCTCAGCTTTAAAATAGTAAAAATCAGCAAACTGGAAATGATAGAATAACTTTAAACAGCAATTGTTGTTGACTTTCAAGTTCTGGGATCTTTATCACAAACATATTACTTTTTTTTGTAAAATATAAGAGAAATGATTAAAAGATAGACATACTTATCACTAAACATATCAATAGAAGTTTGTCTTGCCATCCTGGTATTCTATGCACAGAGAGTCTGAATTACTTCATGTCCCTAATTCTGTCTAAGAGTGTGGACAGCCTTATTAGGAAGAGGTAGTGCTTTGTTGTGGTAAAGTGAATCCAGATGAATCTCTCTCTCTCTTTCTCTCTTGCTTCCTCCTTCCCTCTTTCCCTCTCTCCTTCCTAAACGAAGGGAAGAAAAGAAAATCTTTTAGCGAGTAATACGAGAGGGGACATACCACAGATTTTATGGTTCCTGAACCAGGTCCTGGTCTGAAATAGCTAATAGCTAGTAAAATCTACATGAGCCTCTTTTTTTTAAGTCCAAGCAGATAATTTGAACAGTCATGGATTGTTTTCAAATTTATCTACTCAGTTCCAAAGCTGTCTTATCCTCTGAAGACAATGCATCAAACCTAGAACATCATCTGAGCAACCACTGAGAAAGATACATCAGCAAAGACAACTTTTTTTTGCAGCCAGGAATAACCAAAAAATCTTTTCTTGCTTGCTAATATGTTAAGCATAACTTGAAAAAAAATCTATTCTCTTTTTTAAAAAAATCACAAATGTAGGGAAAAGTTACAAATTACTTTTCCCCTGTGTTGCTAAATTGTTGCTAACTAGGTTACTAATTTGATGCCCTATCACCCTGAGTAAGGACAAGGGCATTCTCCTCCTAACTGCAGTCCCAGCATGTGCTGGCAGTACATACCTCTCCATGGGCTGCTCCAAAGTCTTCCCTGACCCTGGTTGGGGCAACCCCTGTGAGCATCCCCTCCTCTGTACAAGCCAGGCTGAGAGCTACAGCCTGGAGTTTCCTGCAGCTGCAGCAGGAATTTCCCCACTGACTGTTCCTGGGTACTGTCCACCTCTGGGCAGTACCCAGGCCTCCCTAACAACAGGTGATGAGTGCAACTGGCAGGGGCAGTGGGTAGCGGTAGGTGGGTATTTTGCCTTTTTGCCACCACTGGCATCAGTGGCCCATTCTGAGGTTCAGGCTGTCAGTGCATCCAGCAGTGATAGAGGGTAGCAATGGTTCTCCTCCTCTGAAACACCCTCTAGGACATGCAGCCGACAGGGGCTGCAGCAGCAAGGTCACCCCATGCTAGAGCAAACTCTGGTGGAAGACTATAGCAAGTTGTACAGAACTTGGTTCAGAGTTGCAGAGAAGAACATTGGACCCCTGGGCCGATCTGGCACAGGCAGTAGAGGAACATGGAGTCCCAGTGCAACCCAGCCTGCAGCAGCTGGGTTCCACCCCCACTCCACTCTGACCCCATTTGTTGCATTACTACACCCAACCCCACTGAAGGGGCAGGGGCACTGGGTACAGTATGCCTATAGTGCCACTGGGGCTGGTTCCAACCCAAGAATCTGCCCTGACCTCAGGGAAGGCGCCTGTCTTCCTTTTTTTTTTTTTTTTTTAATTATAAAGTGCTTTTAATATTTGACACCCTCCCCCCCAAATGAATAAAACCATGTTTTCTTTTTGGAAGCAATAGGATCAAGAACATAGATGAAAACCTATTGTGTTTTTATAATACCAATAACCACACATTCTATTTGCATATATCATCACACCTTACCCAAGGACCTCACAGTCGTTGAAGTAAAGTGTGTGTTAGAAGCTCACGGTGTATTAATTCTATTTATGTATGGCAAGGGAAATAGATTCCCAGCTAAAAAAAACAAAACAAAAGCTAAAAAAAAAAATACTTTAAATTTCTCATGGTTCGCAATTTCCAAATACTGACTCCAGGCAAAATGATTTGACGTGTCCAATATAAGATGAGGATCGACTAACAAATGAACAATTTTGTCAATTTTTTAATAGTTCAATAATCCATCGGCACCTGCTTTTCTGTGAGGACTCCACATTTTCCTTTTATATTCAGTCCTTGGATCATAGAAATATATCAACCAGGCATGAGCTAAATAAATTCATTTGGATAAAGCTCAGCTATAGCTATTGGTTGAGTATTTGATTGAAAAAATGGAAAGCAAACTGATTGGTCCTAAATACTCCAGTCAGTCACTTAGGATTGAAGATCATGTAATCAGGCTTGCAGGATGGGGTCTCTGAAAGGGGATATAGGCAGGGCAGGAACTAGCCTGACAGCATTCTGTTCCTGGTCTCCAAAGAAAGAAGGATTAGCAGCCAACCTCCTAAGATCCCCAAGGAAGAGACACATCCAACATTCACCATCTGACTTCCAAAGAAAAAAGCCTAATTCAGGCTGCCACTATGAGGTGACACCATTGCAGCAGCCTGAATCAGCTGTGAGCACCTCCAGCTGCCACTATGAGTTAGATCTTGGCCCACTCCTTGCCAGTGTGACACCAGCTCGTGGCCCTTGTTAATGAGCCACCACCTCCTTGCATGAATGGTCTTTGCTTGGGACTTCTGGATGCTGTGGACTTATACAGAGTAAGATAGCTTGCCACTTGTAGCCTTAGAAACTCTGTTACCCAATCACCTTCTGTTAAATAAACCCCATTGTTTCCTGAACCAGAATGTTTTTGTAATTGAGTGCAAGGGTAAGATCCCCACACAGTGACTTGTCCTCTACCTCAGTACTGTCCTTTGATCCTCTACAGCACTGCCAGACACCATCTCATAACCACCATATAATCACCCAAACCTGGGCATTAACAGCTGCTACCACTTAATCCTTGACCCCCCCATTAAAATTTCACCAATTATCTCAATGTTTTTTCTTATAGCAATAGATGTCAGTTCAGAATCACCTGTTCTTTTTGTTATCATGTCTGTAATTTTCCGCAATCTGCAACTTTCCTTAGTTTTCCCTTGATTTTTACAAACTTGACACCTTTCAAGATGACAGGCCAGATATTTTATTAAATGTCTCTTAGTCTGGGCTTGTCTGATGTTCTCCCATGATTAAATTCAGGTTCGGTATATTTGGCAGGAATAACACAGAGGCAATGACACTCTTCCAACTGCACCTTGTCAGGGATCCATGATTTCATTATCCTATTACTTGAGGATGCTTATTCCTTTTGATCTCCTGATGAAGGCAATGTCTGTCAGACTTTTTCATCCCTTTGTAATCAGCAAGTATTTTAAAGGAAGTGACTTTGAAATTTGAGCCACATTTTCTTTATACCTAAGAAAGAGTCAGCATTTCAACTCAGTCAAGGTTGTGTAGATGCACATTCTAGATCTGATGTGAAATAAGAAGCCAAACAACCCTCTCAACATCAGCATTCTAGTCCTAAGTGAGAAGATCCTGGAATAGAAGTTTGAGTAGCATTTCACCAAGAAATGCCTAAGAGTGCTAAGAGTGGTGAGCTGTAAAATAATTTGTGGTAAATAATGTAGAGAATTTTGTTGGGTGGTGGAAGCATTAAAAAGCTTCTTTGTCATTTTGAGGCAAAACCCAAAACCACAGTTCTTGATTCCCAGCTTTCAGGGAATTCTGCAATAGTTAGCAATGTGGGAGACCTTATCCACAACATCTCCACTCCTCTTTTGAGAATATTCCCTTGACTCCCACAGGCACTATCACAGGAAATTGTTCCTGTGTCCTTGTTTTAATTCCCTGGTAGCATAATTTCTCAGCTGTTGCTCAGTGTGTGATGAATAATGGAACCAGGTCCCAAGCTATTCATCACTATGAATGAGGCTGATCCTTAGACATATATTGAATATGACAAAATTTTATTAAATAAGCCATCTTATTTAACAAAATGCCTTTAGAGTCCAGAAATTCATTCAGCAGAGTGTATTTTGATTATTAAATATTTTTCCATAAGAGGACAGTTTAATTCATCCATAATTTCTAAATTGTTCTGGAATTTCACATCAAAACGCTCCCTTTTTTACCAAAATCATTTGTCTTTAGAAAGATTCCATCCTTTTTCAGCTTTTCCTAAACCAAAGAAAGAACTTTACCTCTTTATCTGGTACAAGATATCCCTTATCAACCCTTAAGCTTTCATTAATTACCTTTGTCATTCAGAAACCTGTTGCTTGCCCCTGACCCTTTCTGTCCCAAACTAAATTTAAAAAACCTTTAAACCGCTCTCTTTTGACTGGGGTTCTTCAAGGTTTTCTGCCCTCAGCCTTACTATGTATTTCCAAAGTCAGACCAAACTCTTAAAGTGATCAAACTATTTATTACTAAGAAAGCAAGTAAGAAAGCGATTGTCTAAACATGTACTACAAAATAAACATGTTAAAACCCCAGTAACCCCATGATGTATGCTACAAAGTAAACATAAAAAGCCTAGTTACCCCACCACATGTTCAAAACTGTCCTTAGTCCCTGGTCACCTCTTCACCAGCACATGTTCCAATATGGTATTTTTCTTTTCCTGCTTTGGTATCTGTTCTGGCTTCCTCTAAACACGTGGTCCGGGACTTGGTATTCTTCTTTCAGTGTCCCTCTCAACTGTAGGCAGTAGAAAAGCTCCAAGGTAAAACATGAACCAACAGCAGGTCTGTCTTCTCAGGCCTCGCTCACAGCCTCTCCAAAAACATCTGAATCAAACTAGATAAGACAAATTCCAACACGAAGTTCAAATCTCCAAACTCTTTAGACTCCTTCAGACACACTCTTATGCAAGCTAAAGCCTGGGCCAAAGGCCAGAGGCCCCCAGGACACCTTGGCCGTCATGGCTGGGCACCCATCCTCCTCCAAAAATGACAGATCCTTTCTTTCTCTCCAAAGTTCCTCCTTGTTTTTCCTTGGTTTGCTGGAATCAGAGCCTTGCCAATCACCTCACATGTTTTTCTTTTCTTGTTTTTTTTTTTTTCTCCTCCCCTTCTATCTTTCTGAAAGAAAACTATGAATTTGAATGTAGGCTAGCAACCACACCTTGGCATAGTCAACCTAAGCCTGAAACAATCAAGTCAGACAGTCAAATCTCCATAATATTGCCAGCTTCTTCTTGAAATTTACAATTCTAAAGTAAAAGGAAAGTAAGTCCTATTATCAATGGGTAACATCAGTTATGTTAATGGCAGATACCCTAAACATCTTCAATAAGGTACACAGCATTTACACACTTCCTGATATATTTCTTCAATCTCCAGAGCATTTTAAGGATTCTACTTCATAATGTATTTAATCATATAATAAATATGTTGAGCTGTATATAGGTATGTGTATAAAATACTGGAAATCTAGAAGGGCACCAACAAAATTTGCTCAAGGTGTAAAGACCATAAACACTGCTTCAAACATTATGCTTTCTTATCAAATCAGGTTCAGGTTTGTCCCCTTGAAAATGTAACTTTAAATATAACACAGTAACAGTGAAGGAAATACAAGCTTCCCTTTTCTGTGAAGCTATAAAGATGGTCAGAGAATCTGGACACCTAAGAACAAATTGGAGGAGGAGGGGTGATGATCGTGAGCCCTCACCAAGAAAGGAGTAAGCACAGGCTAACAAGTCAAAACAGATCAGCATAAGCCAAGAGTTGGGGGTGGACAGGAAGGAGTTCACAGAAACAAAGCCCAACCCACGGGTAGGCAGCGGAAAATGAGAGCTGAAGCTGCAAGGAGAATGAGCCTGGGTGTTCTTTGGAGCCAAGTGGAATTCAGCTGGACTCCTGGCTGATTCCCCACTGCTTTACTTATTCTCCCTTGATTTCTGGCCCTCTTTTTTCTACACACATACATGCATGCATGCACACATACACAAGCATACTCACCTTAAAGTTACTTCTTCAAAAATAAAGTATCCTGGGCTTTGGGGAAGAGGAGAAATGTGAAGTTCTTTTTGATTAAAGCAATAAGAACAACCAAAGGGGCATAATCCCAGAGCCTCAGAGTAGTGGATAATAACCTTGCATGGATAATAACCTTCCCCTGAAAGGTTCTGGATCACTGAGTCACACAGAGCAAGCGGAAGAGGTGGGTTGTTCTCCTTGACTGGCAGTCAAAGGGTGAATCTGAGTTTTAAAAGCTTGAGTGCAGTTATTATGAAAGGTGGTTAATGTCAGATATGAAGGGGAGGGAGGAAGTGTTTGCTGGTACAGTAAGTTCCTCTTTAAAGGATTTTGAGCTGATTCTTGTCATTCATTTTCTGGGATTCTAATGGTAGCTGGAAAAACTATCCTCGGCTTTGCATAATGCCTCTGAAAGGAGCAGAGTTGGTTTAGCTCGGGTCTGCTAATAATTTTAAGGCAGAATAATTATTAAGTACTAGGGATTGTACCAAGTTAGTGGTTCTTAAAGTTGTATGTGCATAGAATTGCTTGGAGGACTAGATCCTACTAGAGTCTTTAATTCAGTAGTTTTGAGTAGGGAATCTACATTACCATTAAAACTTTGTACTGCCAATAAGTTTCCATGTGATGCTAATGTTGCAATCTGGGGAGCAAACTTTGAGAACAACTTCTAAAAATATAGCTGCTAGCTGGGCAACTATCCCATGCTCATCACCTGCTGTTGGGGCAAGCATCAGGCTCACAAATTTGCATAGGTTCTTTATTGATTTTAGCAGTTACACAGGCAGGGGTTAGGATGTGAGGGGGCTGGGAGACAGGACAATTTCCCAAACCCCTGGAATCTTCACATTCTTTATGAACTCTCTCTCTCTGGCCTTCTCTCATGCTCATACTCTTTCTGGTGCCCATGCTTGAGTGTGCTCGCTCCTAAGCCCAGGTGTACACACGTACACATGGCATATCCACTGGGCCATGCAATCATGGGGAATAACCCAGGTACGGGTTATACAAACTAACTGGTTATACAAGCTAATGGAAGAAAAAGCCTAACTTTTCTCACACTCCTCCTAGATCTAGTAAGAACAAAAGGCCTGTAGCATAACACATACCTATCCAAGTTAAATGGCAGTAAGAGAGGCAAACAAAGGAATTAATATTATTTGAGTAAACCAAAGATGGTTTCATAGAGAAGGGCACAATTGAAATTAATTTTGATAAATAAGTTGAAGTTTGTCATGCATTCTAAGAAAAGAAGGTAGCATTTGAAAAAGTCTGGAGACAGAATGAAATAGACAGGCCCAGGAGTCTGAGAAGAGGTCGGTTCAGTGCAACTGGAAGCGTGTGAGTGTCCAGGGAATTGAGGGCAGACGCCAGGTCATGGTGGGCCATGTGCATCTGGCTAAGAGCTAAGATGTCTCAGAGCTCAGGAGAGTCATCAAAGTTTTACACTGAGAAGTAACTTGTGAATATATCCAGGACAATTTTTGTGGGTGAAGGTACTAGAATTCTGTTTTGGAAAATCGTATTAATCAGTCAGGAGCTACATAGATCTTCTACCCTAGAGTTAGTCCAAGATCAGACACATAATAAATATTTGTTAAATGAGTGACTCAACCAATGAATGAGTGAACTGCAATCATTTTTCAAAGCTAAAGTATTGTGGGATAAATTACTGAACTAAGAATTAGGAGAGCTGGATCCAATCAGTAACTAGCTTTGTGATAAGAAGGAAGTCTCTCAGTCTCTTCAAATCTCTGCTTCTTGAGTTTTAACCTGTAGGATTTGGATTTGGCTAGTGGTCCTCAAGATTAAGAATCACCTGAGGAGCTTTTATAGTATTGCTGCTGAAGAGCAAGTTAAATATTCACAGGGAAACTATAGGAATCATGAGAAGATGGAAACTGCTCTAAATAAATGTCTGGTTTCTTCCACAAATGAATGGGAAAAATGAAAGGAAAAATTGTTACAGGTTAAAAGAGCCTTAAGAGCACTCTCAACAACTATAATGTGTGAATCTTGTTTGGATCCTAATTCTAATCAATCATTATAAAAAGACGTTTCAAGACAGTCAGGGATATTTGAATATGTGGTTGGTAATTAGGTGCTATCACTACAGAATTATTATTTATTTTGTTAGGTGTGATAACAGCATTCTGTGTGTACACACACACACACACACTCACACACACACATGCAGTTCTTATCTGTCAAAATATCTACTGAGGGATTAAACCGAAATTATATTCTTGGGTTTTGCTTTAAAATACAATTAACAACAAGCAAAGAAGGAGAGAGCAATTAATAAAAAAGGATTAAGACAAATGTAGATATTTATTGAGGCAGACTAATGAGTACAAGAGTGTTCATTACGTGTATCTTTCTACCTCAGTTTATTTTTGAATTTTTTTTTCTTATTTTGAGACTAGGTCATTGCCCAGGTACCACAGACTCAAGCAATCTCCAGTCTCAGCTTCCCAGGTAGCTGGGATTACAGGTGCACACCACCATGCCCAGTTATTTTTTTGGGATTAGGTCTTGCTATGGGTCCCCGGCAGTACTTGAACTGAGATCCCTGGCCCCACCTGTGGCTTCCTAGGCTGCCACCTACAGGCATGCGCCACCATGCCTGGCCCTTGAAATTTTGCTTTAAAATTTGTTTAGAGATACTGACACTTAAGCTATACTATAGACTAAATAAACTGGTGTGCTGGTTTAGGAAGAAAGGTTGAAGTCCTTGTGGAAAGAGGCAATATTTTTCACCTATCATCACAAACGACTGAAAGTGGCAGCCAGAAGTGAGAAAAAGTGAATTAGGGGAAAATATTTTTCACTCTACAGGAATGGTTAATCAATGATTAATCAATCAATCAAAACATATGGTATCCATATATCTTATCTTGGACATTTAGGAGAACTGTTGAATAAAGGGGACAACTTTATTGAGACATCAACATTCCATGGACAGTTTTTTCCCTTAATATGTATTTTTAATTAAACCTGCTATTTTACGATGACTTTAGATTTTATACATGAATATGACATACTGAAGATAGATACCCTATACTTTTTGCAGTTTCCCCAACTGATAACATAATGTAGAACATTGTAATAATTGGAATACATACATTGGTACAGTCAAGATACAAATTATTTCCATCCATATGAAAATTTCAGGTTGTTCCTTATATGGTCACACCCACTTTCCTCATATCCCCATCTTTTCATTAACCTCAGGCAACCTCTAATCTATCCTTCATCTCTATAATTTGATCATTTTAGGAATGTTATGTAAATAGAATCATAAAGCAAATAAACTTTGATTGGCATTTTTCTCTCTGTGTAGTTCTCTAGACAATCATCCAGGTTGATATGTGTATGAATAATTCTTTTTATTGCCAAATAACATTCTAAGGTATGGATAAAACACAGTTCATTTGATCAATTATATGTTGAAGGACAGTGGGTTGTTTCTGGGTTTTGATTTTTGGAGTAAAACTGTAAAACAAAACTATGTTCATTTTTTTGCATGAGTATAATTATCATTTTTCCAGAATAAATGTCCAGGAGTATAATTTCTGGATAATATGGAAGCTCATGGTCAGTTTTCCAAGAAGCTGCCACACTCTTTTCTAGAGTGGTTATCTCATTTTCTTTATCCTGAGCATTATATTTGTGATCCAGTTTTCCATATCCTCATCAGCATTTGGTATTGTCTCTATTTTTTTAATTTTTACTATTCTGGTATTTTACTCTATCTAAACAGATATCTCATTGAGGTTTCTGTTTCTCTAGAATTTCCTATAAACACTATTATGTCATTTGGAATGGGGTAGTTTTTTCCCTCTTTTTGATCTGTATAGCTTATACGTTCTTTTTCTATTACACAGGCTAAAAATTTCAACAAATATTGAAGAAAAGTTAGAAAGATGGACATTCATACCTTCTCCATTTTCAGAGAAAGTACTCAATATTTCATAATAAATATAGTGGTTTCTGCAGGTTTTTATGGATATTCTATCAAGATGGAGAGATTTTCTTCAAGTTCTCTTTTCAAAAATAATTTCTCTTTCAAAAATTTTCTCTTTTCCTAAGTCTTTTATCAAAAATGAGTATTGAATTTTGCCAAATATGTTTTCTATATCAATTGATGAACCATGTGACTTTTATTCTTTTATTCTGATAACATGGTAGGCTATATCAATTTTTATATATTGAATTAGCTATAATAAACTCCATTTGATCAGATTGAATAATTCCTTGTATTGTCACAGGATTTTATTTGCTAATATTTAAGGATTTTTGCACCTGTATTCAAGAGGATTATTTTTATTTACTTTCATTTTCTGGAAGATATTACATAGAATTGATGTTAATTCTTTTAATACTTGGCAAAATTTTCCAGTGAAACCATTAATGCTTGGATTTTTTTAGTTTTTAATTTTTTTTTAGTTTTTAATTACAAGTTAAATTTCTTTCATAACTATAGGTTAATCAAAGTATCTATTTAAGAAATAGATAATCAAAGTATCTAAGTATTTATTGCATAAGTTGTCATAGCTTTATGTTTTTCAAGAAATTGGCCCGTTCAATCTATATCGTCAAATTTATGTGCCTGAGATTGTATTGTTTTCATAGTATTCTTTTGATTTCACAATACTATAGTGATATCTTTATATTTTCTTTTTCTTTGCTAGACTTCCTGATTTTTTAAAATTTGCTATAAGTGTGTTTGCATTTGATGGCTGAAGAATTTTTGGGATGGCCACTTTAACATTTTGTCAGATAATTCTGATATCTCTTTTGTCTTGATGATTATCTTTTTGCATTGTTTATAATCTTGTTACTTATTGGTATAACAGGATACTTGTTATTGAAATCTGTATTTTGTGTTATGAGCTTCTAGGTTTTATTTAACCCTTCTGTGTTAGCTGTTATCCCTCAGATAACCTTCTATCAGGGAAAGGATAAATATTATCTCATTATAGTGCCACTGGGAACAGAAGTTCAGATTCCCACGGTGGACACTCATGATGTATATGGAGGTGCTTCTCAATGCTACTAAGAAAGGGTGAGAGTTCTGGGTTCACTGGTCTAGGCCCTCACTGATACCCCACTGGCTAGTTTATATAGGAGTCACTCATAACTTCCCACCTATGGCCTCTAGTGATACTGCAGTGTGGTGACTGAACTATCACTGAACCCTATAATGAGCCCCAACTTCCTCTTAGATCTGCTCTGATACCACCTTTCCCAGGCAGGGGAGGAATACGTCATTACTGCTCGGAAAGGATGAGGGATGTAAACCCAGGCTCCTCTTTTAGCCTTTGCTGACTTACTTGGTTCAAAACATGACCACAGTCTTTGCTGTGGTATTTGACTGGAAAAAGCCGTTATTGTCTAACATTGCTCTATCTTATTAGGAGGACCCCCTCTTGTTTTGTTTTGTTTTGTTTTGTTTGCTTTTGGCTCTTTCACTAAAGAGTGCAGGCTCTTTTGGAGCTTTTTGCTATCTGTGCCCACTGGTATTTTCAGCTGCAAGTGTTCATTAGCTCCAAGTATGGTGTCTATAAAGAAACAAAAAACCCAGAGAACGTAAATCACAATCTCGTTTATTGAGTCCTGAGGACACAAACCTATCTTCCTTCTCTGTGCCTTTCAGGTTCTTTTTATGTTTGTTTTACATGTCATGTTTGGGTGTTTTAGTTGTGCTTTGTGGGGGAATAAGGAAAACTATCCCAACTCCCAAGAAGGATACAATATTCTTTGTGTAGTATTTAATTTCTAGATATATGTAAATATGTGTGTTATAAACTATAATAGAATGGACATTTAATCTATGTAAATACTAAATATACAATAGTGTGTTGGGTGTTTTCCTTGTGAAAAAAATGAAAACCACATTGCTCAAACCCAAACCAATTCTTTTAACTGACCATCTGAATTAGTCTTGGGGACTTTGAAATGTCCTTTGGTTCTAGTACCTGCTGAGGGCAGAATGTTGGCCCCATAACCTAGTTAGCATATGTCTGTTGGTTGTTATTGTTGTTATTTAAAAGCACCCTCCCTCTGTTCTGAAGTTTCCTGCCTCCCAGTCACATGTCAACATCAGGAGTAATACAACCTTGCAGCTGGGGAGTCTGTGAAGCTGATGACTCAGGATGACAAAAATAAACAATCTTTATAGCTAAGGACTCCCCCAGGCTGGGCTGTGCTGACGCACTCCCCATTCCATGCTGTGATTGCTTTCCTTTCCTCCTTCTTCTGGTCCTTTCTCATGCTCTCCCATGCAGCAAGCTTTATCTATTCCCCCACTTCTGTCTATACCGATTAATGTACATCAGCTGTCTACAAAAAACCTCCCAACAGTTGTCTTTGTTTAACAAGGACCAGAGCAGAAATACAAGGAATGAGATACACAAACAAGGCTGGGGACCCTGGCTAAGAGATAGGATCTGATCACTGAAGTATTAGCTGGGAGGGCTCCTTCCTCTGTGGGGGTGGGGGATGATAATGCATAGACAATGATTTTCCCTTTACTTTCTGAACTCTTATCCTTTCCCCTGGCAGTGTTGTCGGCTGCCAGGAAGTGAACAGGCTCAGGAAGTAGAACCACACTATTATTGAACAAATAAGAGTGCCGAGATCCAGAGAATGCCATAGGGCACCGTACCCTCCCCAGTGAGCACCTTGAGCCTTGGAGTGCCCAGCATGCAAATGGCTGCAGAGAGACTGAGCAGGGCTTGTATCTTCTGTCTACAACACACTACTTGGATTTATTGTGGGAAAACAGCTAAATGACTTTCACAAAGAACAATGGATGGCAGCTGCAATGTCTTATCTGCTGAGAAACACAGCAGCTGCCTCTTGCCTTTGAGGCTCTGCCATTGCTCCCCATTTCTTCTGTTTTCTCCAGTGTCAGAACTACAGTAAAAGCACATTGAATTTTGTGGTCAGTCAAGCCCTGTCTGGGTCAGGGGCCTCTCTTAGGGTCATATGATCATGCTCTGGTCATTCAGTCTTTGTGTCTCTGTTTTCTTATGGATTGAAAAAAATGAATAATGAGATTTATTATGGACAAATAATATAAAGGACTTGTTTATATTTTTATTGTGTGTGATGATGACTTTGTGAAAATAATAACATGACCTGGGATTTGCCTTAGAATACTCTAGAAAAGAAAATTTTCTTAAAAAAAAGAGTGAAGGAGATAGAGGACAAATGAAATAAGATTGACAAAAATGTTGATAATTATTGAAGGAGCATGCTGTGAGGTTTAGTTATTGTCTTTCAAACCATCGTGTTTGAAGTTTCCATAATTAAAAGTTAAAACGGTGGTATCCATTTAACTTTCCTATAGGATCAAGGAAATATTGGTGACAAATATACTTTGGAAACTGTCTTGCTATAGCCGTGGTTGTCTCCCTACTGATGCTCTGTGGATGATTGTGAGAAGGTACCTCTCTCATTGACCAAATCTAGCTGTAAAATGCATAACATGTATGGGCAGCAAACTCGTGGAAAAGCCTCACTGCCCTGTCACCATTTCTCCAAGTGAAACAAAGATTATGTGGGGCAGTAGGTGGAACTGTGTGCTCTCAACAAACAGGTTTTATTTGTTTCTCACTCTTCTTCCGGTGGGTGGGTTCTTCATTACAAGTTCGTGGCTGCCTGATATTTCCTGTTGGATCGCTTGCTTCTTCTACATGAGAGAGTTTTCCCGGTTTCCTCCTATCTTGGATTCACCCCACTCCAACTTAAGAAAGACAGAACAGTCTCAGAAGATTTGTAGACACAAAGAGGTGACTTAAGGTAAATGTGAGAGTCATGATCAGCTGACCTATTGGTGGGGTCCCTGGAAGCAGGCAGGTGGGGCAGCACTGCTGGTTTTGAACTCTGGGACAGACAGCGTCACACTGGGTGTTCATTCTGCAGAAATGACAAAAACGGATCCCTTATCCCAGGAAACAGGTGGTGAGGGAGAAAAGCAATGTTTCTGAAATGCATTAAGTCCCAGGAATAGACATATGCGGACAGGATTCTTATGATCTCAGAGAAGATGACCTCACTTTGCCTGAGGTGTTTAGGTGGCAGACAAGATAGAGAGCGTGTGGTGATCAGAGCAGCTTCCCTGAAAGAGTGACTACTACGGAACTTAGTGTTGAAAAATGAGTGGGTGGCAGGAGGATGGAATTGCAATAAACCTGTTACAGCACAAAGGTGAGGGGGTGGACAGATGGACAGACACACTTCTCCCTCCTCCCTTTCTGTAGTCTTCTTGGAAGTTTTCTGCAATCAGATCACATAAAGAACCCTCACTGAACATGCTTCATCTGAATGAAGCTTTTAATAAGAGATTGTTAACAAGTAAAATATGATTTTAGAACCGTAAAAAGGCCCAGACAGGTTTACAGAATGAGTTTTTCCACACTCTAAGGAAAAAATGGCTAGTCCTGCAACTGTACCCTGGCTGTCATCCAGGAAGAGGGATACTTTCTAAGTTCTTTATGTTACTCTTTCCCACTAACAGGAAACCCTGTTTGTTTTCTGGGTCAAAGTTAAGTGTCCATCAATCCTGTTTCCTGTGTTTATTTTGGATAATTGAGTCTGATATTTCATTATAATTATCCTTTTTTTCCTGAAGAGTCTATTATTTTATCCACTTTAGTAATGCTCTTTATTATTCATAAGCTTAATAAAAGAGAATCAGAACAGAATCATTAAAAATATTAACACGATACCAAAAGATGGCCTTTTGCTAAAGAACTGGAAGCATTTTCCACTTGCTTTTTTGTCATGTGCAGGTCACAGCATGAGCACAGAGTAGATCTCTCTGCCTCCTGTTTCCAAGAAGCCTGTCCTCAGTCTTTCTTTCTCACTATACTCAACCACGGTGTTCTCACCTACTCTCCCACCCTCATTTTATCAGTATGTCCCAATGATAGGCCCTGAGTGTCTATCTCTCTCTCAATTTCCAGACCTATCTGTCTAATTTTTACTGATACTGACTATCTCCATTCTACTGTCCCATAGCCTTCCCATGCTGTGTAAGTCATCTTAAACTTCCTCTATTCTTTTTTTTTTTTATTTTTAAAGAGTGGGTTCTTAACCTTTACAAAATATACCTGAGAGCTAATACTGGGGTGCTCCTCTGTGCTTGCTCCCCTGTTTACCCTCATCTAGTCTCTGAACAATGTTGTCCATATACTTCAGAAGACAGTGACTTTCTCTTCCAATTTCTGTCACTTACCACTCACCTTTTTGAATTAACCAATGTCACTACTTCCGAAGCAATTCCTTTAAAATTTTTATCACTCCTGTGCATTAAATATACCTACTGGCTTTTTACTGCTTCAGGTTGGATCCAAATTTTTTCCATTTTTCTTTTGAGACTAGGTCTAGCTATGTTGCCTGGGATAATCACGATCCTGCGAACTCAAGTGAGTCCTAGCCTTAGCATCCCAGCTAGCTGGGATTATAGTTGGCCACCACTGCACCCAGCTGCGTTTTCAAGACCAGGTCTTGCTATGTTGCCCAGGGTAGTCTTGAACCCATGAACTCATGAAATCCCTGGCCTATTGCCTCCTAGTGCTGGATTACAGGCGCACACCACCATGCCTAGCACAATACCTTTCTTATTCAAGCACCAATATATCCTCTCACATTCATATCCCTGTTTCCCAGCCGAGCAGTTAATATTGTCCTCACCCTGAACTCTCAACCATTATTTGAACAGCTCTGTTTTTTTTGACCCTTTGCCCTTGCACACATATTTATTAATTTCTCTGAAATTCCCTTATTCTTACCCTCATTTGTTCCCTTATAAAAGGAAATATATACACATATGTACATATACACATATATATGTACGTGCATAGATATATACATACATTTATATACATATAAATACATACAAATATATATTTTATATATATATATATAAACATATATACTCACACATGCACACAAACACAATCTCCAGGACTCCTGCTTACTTCATTTTTTCATAAATTCAGCAAATATTTACTAAGCATCTACTATATACCAGGCACAATTCTAGGCAAGAGATACAACAGTTATCAGTTTCATTATGAGTGCTATGTAGACAAATATAGCAGAGGAGACAGAGATGAAGGATATAAGATTTTTTTTTTAAATCTCTGTTTCTACAAAGCAGAAACTGGCTATATTCTCCTGTCTGTACTAGTTTCCTAGGTCTGCTCTATAAAAAAAGTACAACCTACATGGTTGTCTGTACCAACAAAATGGTGTTTTCTCACAGTTCTGGAAGCTAGAATTCAAAATTCAAGATATCAGAATAGTTATACTAATAATGATATAAAAACCAGAGAATATTGTGGTTTGTGCTTTTTTACCCATATACTTACAACTGCAAGACACACCTCATGCTCTGCATGCAACAATAACAACAAAGGGGAAGTTGGGAAAAAGGAAGTTTCTAAGGCCACAGTCATCTGTCCTACCCCCAGATAGTGTCTGCAGTAGGTCAAAACAAGGCCTGCTTGTGCAAGCTGTTGTCCCTTTGATGAAACTCTGGGGCTGGTATTCCGCAGGCTGACTCAACTCACAGTGGCAACAGGAGGTAATCCCAGGTTGTGCTGCTGAAGCTCTCTCACAGTGGCTGGCAGCATCAATCTGAACGTCAGAGCCAGTTGCAACAGGGACAAGACATGGCACTACTTGTGCCAGAGGATCAGACATAGCAAACAGCTCTTAGTGTGGCCTGGTACGGATCATCAGCACCCAGTCAGTGCTGGTCAGCAAGTGATGACAAGGATCAAACAGCGGTGCATAACACTAGGCAGTGGTGTCAGTTGTGTGCGAAGCAGGGTGGCAGTTCATGACTGAAAGCAAGGAATCGAAGGTCTCAGGCTGGGACTGAAGGTGTCTAAGAACCAAATCACATGTCTTCCCAGGAGAGAGTGTCTCCATGAGTCCTGAAGTTCTGAGGATGTGTTTGTCTGCTGTCCCCACATGTATCCCTTGCAGGGTGACTGGTCCTCAAAGGTGATTGGTGCATTTTCAAAACTGCATGAGTTTCAAAATCAAAACCCCACAAGTGCTTGAAAATCCACCCTGCACCTAACCCGGCAGTTAAGCTGGGCTCTTGCTGGAGCAGTGGTGGGTGCAGTGCAGGGAGCAGCCTTAGTAGAGCTGGACATGCTCTGCAGTACCCCTGATCCAGGAGCCCTGGGGCTCCTGTTGTAATGCTGCCTCTGAAATTTCTAGAAGAGGATCCTTCCTTGTCACGTGTAGCTTTTGGTGACCCTAGGTGTCTCTTGGTTTGCGGCAGCATCACTCTAATCTCTGTTTCCATTTACATCTCATCATCTCTCTGTGTCTGTGTCCTCTCTTCTTCCACAAGACCAAGAATCACTGCATGCAGGGAGAAGTCCACATTTAAGATTATGTCACCTTGGCATCCCTAGCTACACTTGCAAAGACCTGATTCCAAATAAGGTTCCTGTCTGAGGTTCCAGGTTGAGATGAATTTGGGAGACATTGTTCAACCCAATGCACTATTTAAGCAGTGAGTATGGAGAGTAGTTTTTCTTCCCTCTTCAAAAGAAAGGTCACACTTTCTTTTTGAAATGAAATTCTTCTCTGCTTATGTAGATTTTTCTTGTGGTTTGAAGTAATTCAATCAACCATTATTGCAGCGGCTTGGGGGCTGCCAAACACTCCCTCGTTAGGCAGTGTTTCTGCTTCCTCAGCAAATGAGTGGCTAACAGGACGACAACACAAGGCTCTGAAAAGGGTCTGGGTTCCCCCATCTTCAGCATCACTTGAACATACAATGTCAGTCCTTTTCAGAAATGGTTCGAGAGGCAGGTCAAAGACGATTTTTTTATATCTTCAATTTTTATTCTAAGCAGTAGTAAAACTGCTTTATATAGTAATAGTAGATTGAATACAATAATTGGTTAAAGTGTTGTGTTTTATATGCATTATCTTTTTTCATTCCCACAACAGATTTATTAGGTCAGTATTAATATTCCTGTTTAAAAGATGGGAAAAAAAATTCAAGGCTAGTAAGATTTCATGTGCTTAACCCAAGCAATAAATGCACAAGCATTGTGGCATCTCCATAGCTGTTTACTTATAAACTGATGATGCATGAATAGTGATTCTTTAAAGGAGGCACTTATATTACAAAGCATTTGTTGACTTCATATTTTCAAAATTAAATTTATAACTTCTACAACACCTATTTCTAATTTAATACAACTCACAAGAGTGTTTATAAAAATTGCACTTGTTTCTAGGCACTTATTTACTTAACTGGTGACTTTTACACATTTTTTGAGTGTTTGCTTAAATGTTTATAAACCTTTTTTAAAATGTAAACACAATTAAACAATGTGTAAGACTGTGCTGTAGAAGTGTAGAAGAAAGTCTTATGAAATAGTAGAGGAGTGATAAGACAGAGGCTCAAACCAGTAGAGAACATTAAAGCATGGAAAGGAAACTCAGAAATGAGGCAGGAAGAACAAAATGAAGTGAAATGTATCTTAGTCATGTTCCAGGTGGAAACAAGTAACAATCTTCAGTCAGGAAAATCCTTCCCTTGCCTTAGAGAACTTGAATTCTAAATGTGAGAGCCTACTGTGAAACATTAAGCACAGAGAAAAATATGTTGCAAACACACTTTAGAGGTCATCATGATAGAAAAGTTTCACCTAGTTTGAGTAAAAAATACAAAAAAGCTCCACAATAATCATGTTCCAGAGTCTTCTTTGCAGGGGAGATCCCATCACAGACAAAACTTTAAACCTTGGATTCTTTCAATGCTATATCTAATATAATTATACAGTTTGCAATAAAATATAAGAGCACAAATTAGGTGCCTTAATAGTTTATTAAAATCTTTTGGTCTTTCCATGGTAATATAGAGTAACCAAGAGTTTTCCACCTACCTTGCCTGGGGTGCCTGGAACATTGGGGTGGTATTTGCTAAGACTGAAGTTCGGGGTCCTCTGCTGATATATCTAGTTTCAATATTTCTCCTAAGCCAGCTTCCTTTCCTAGTTAAATTTATTCAGCCTGATTATTTAATTTCTCTCCTCCACAATTCATGTAACTGGCAAGATTAGTTAACTTCTTAATGCATTTAATTTTTTTTGTAGAACTGCTCCTGTTATAGAAAAAAGATTGCAAATTTTCCAACATCAAAGTTTTCTGATTTTAGCTACCTACACGGTAATCTTTTTTCAGTTTCATTTTGCAAAAGAAAGAAAAAAGAAAGAAAGCATTCTACTCTGTAGGATACAGGGAAATGCATTTAAAGTAATTTAAAATAAAGAGTCTACTGACTTCACAGAGAAAGGGATATTGTGTTAGCATTATTAAACATTTTTTTTTAAATTGAAACCATAATATCTGAAGGTGTGTGCTGAGTCATCTCATTTTAAGAGGTGACAAGTGAGCACAAGTCACTGTAGCTCTCTTTGAGGTGTCCTGTTCTTATTTCTCTTGGAGTGCTTAGGTCTGATTCCAGGTATCAGCTGAAACTCTTTATCTGAAGGCTTCTCTGACAAAGAGTGTATGTCTACCCACAAAAGAGATGGGAAAATCTAGAGATATAAAGTCTTTGGAAGTGACTCTCAACCAACCACTGATATTACAGTGGCCTCACCACTTAAAGACAGGACATCCAGGCTGTGTTGGCACTACCCTGCATTAGGGTACACAGTCTGTGGCAGCCCCTCCTTCAGTGCCAGCGGGGTTTGAGCTCCAGAGCGCCCCCCCCCCCGCCCAGGCACCAGTGGCATTTGCCGGGGTATCAGCAGCAACAGCAAAAGTTTTCCCTCCTACTGCCCAAGTGTGCAGCCTGTGGGTAGTGTCCAGGTCACTCTGGCAGTAGAAGCAACCCCAAACCACGTGGTCTCTGATTCTGGGCATCCCAGTGCCACTGTTCCCTGAAGCAGCAGGGTAGAAGGCCTGTGGTACTTTGAGCCATGATGGTGAACTCATAGCCACAACTCACCCTGCAGGTCCTGGGGCTTGCCTTGGCACTGCTACAGGACCCCAAGCATTGTTATATTGTGTCATGCTGAAGGGTATGGAGTACAGTATGACTCAGATTCTGCTGAGGCCCATTCTTGCTGTGACTCCCAAGAGCCCACAAGCTGGTGAGCCTGCCCTGGTCTTGGGGGCCAGTCAAGTTTAGACAGGTACCAGGGTTTTCTCTTTTATATCTGGCACTAGGATCACAAATGGATCAGATTCAAGCTCTCAGTTATATTCAAAGTGGTGAGATCAACACGCAGATCGAAAATGAAGCAAGTTGAATGATCCTTAAGCAAACCAGCACCAATCAAACAGACTGAAAAATGGTCATATCAGGCTTATAGAATAGGAGGAGTCAATTTGACTCATTCAGCAGATGAACTTTGGAAAAGCATTCAACAACTTCCATAGAATTCACAGACCTTCATGAACTCCGTAGACGTTTTCAAACTTCTCAGACCTCCACAGACACCCAGTCCTCTGCCGACATTCAGACTGCTATAGACCTTTGCAGAGACACAGCTGGTGCACTTGTCTCAACTTTGCCAGCAAAGAGTAATGTTGGCTTGACCTGATGTCCCAAAGAGCTGTGTGCTGTTGGCTTATGCCAACAGCTCACAAAGAGCTGTAACACTGGTGTCTCTGACACTGCCTCCTGGTAACTGGTGCTGACCAGCACTCCTAACCAGTGCATACCAGTACTGCTGACAGATGGCTGGTACTCTGTGCCCAGCTATCTTTGAAAGCTGTGTAATGCTTCTGATTTTCTAGCAATCTGGTTTGAGCCAGATGTGGTGGCGCAGGCCTATAATCTAAGCCACTGGGAGGCTGAGGCTAGGAATCACTTCAGTCCATTGTTTGAGACAACCCCGGACAACATAGCGAGACCTAGTTTCTAAAAAAATAGCTAGGGGAGTTGATAACGGGGGTGGGGAAGGAACCCACCTGGAGTTAACGGCGCCCATCCCAAAGTCCTGAGAGCGGACTGAGGCTCTCGTGGACAAAAGAGGCAGCTGCAAAGGGGACTCCGACCCTGCTGAGAGAAGCAGGTAGCCCACCCGCACCTGGGGGAGGAGACCACCTGAGACAGGTAGGATACGCTCCCTACCTGGAGCAG
>PVHY01021497.1:0-23806 GCA_004024945.1 Uropsilus gracilis
TGGAGCAGCGGCGGCCGCAGGACGCGCAGGCCAGGCTCAGCGGCGGCCCGGGCAGCCAGCTGCCCCCGGCGCGGGCCTCCCTCGTCAGGTGAGTGACCGGCGCCGAGGTGGGGGCCGGCCCGGGGCCCCGGTGGGCCGAACGCGCCGCCTCCGCGGGGGGTCGCCGCGCCCTGCGGACCTGGTGCAGCTGCTTAGGGGCACGGGGCTGGCGCACAGAGCGCGGGTCGGCGCGCGCGGGGTGGGGGGGGCGGCGCGGCTCCCCAGGGGTCCCGGCCGACAGCGCCACGTGCACCAGGGCCGCGGGATCGGTCGCCGCCACGCGGGCGCCGCGGGCCAGAGGGGGCGGTGCAGCCAGAGGCGGGAGCCGGAGAGGAGGGGCCTCGGCCGGCGGCGCGCTTCCCCGGCGGCGTCGGGGGTAGGGCCGGGGCGGGGGGCGCGGCGCTGCCCTGGCACAAAGCGCCGCCGCCTCCTGCCGGGCAGAGCCTGTGCTTTGCGTCCATCTGTTTATTCCTGTGCTGGGCAAAGGTAAGGGGAGCCCGGTGCACCCGGGGAAAAGCAGAAGTCTGGGCTGACTCATGCCCAGCCAGCACCGCCGGCTTTGGGACGTTCTCTCCGCCCAGAGGGGATGGGCTGGGGTGAGCCCTGCCTGCACCCCCCCCCCCCCCCCCCCCCCCCCCCCCCCCCCCCCCCCCCCCCCCGCCCCGGGAGACCCCGCAGGCGCCCCTCCCCCGATCAGCCTCTCCCCCCCCCAAAGTTTGCTCGACTGCCTCCCCCTCGGGCTCACAGCCCCTTCTCTCCGCCTCTGCCCCATCGGTGCTGATGCTTAGGAAGCCTTTTGTTAGCCTGAGCTTGTCCTGGGCGTGTGGGCACCGCCTTAGGCCTCGCGGGTCTCCACGTGATCGTCCACGCGGAGCTGAGCTCGAAGGGAGAGACCTTGGACAGTGGGAAAGACGAGTCTCGGCCCCGCGTCACCCTGTTTTATTTTCTGAACCACTCTTGGAGACGGTGGTTCAGCTGCCATCTAGAATAAGAGCTTTGCCAGGCACGGTGGCTCTTGCCTGTAAGCTTCTGCCTATGAAGCAGCGGGGCCTAGGGATGTGGTTCGAGTCCCGCCTGGGGCCTGTAGCAAAAAAAATAGCTAGTTCCAAAAAAAATAGAATAAGAGCTTTGTGGGGCCACAGGCCTCTCCTTTACGCTTTGCCCCTCGATCCTCCCCTGGGCACAGCCTGGTGCAGAGTAGCGCTAGGGACTCGGTGGGTGAATAAATGGCTCAATCTTTGGGCTTACTCGCGGGCTTTTCCCGCTCCTGTTATTTCGTGTAAAAGCTGTGTGGACTTACAGTGGGGGCTGGGGTGGGACCCCCTCCACCCCTCACTGCAGTGGGCAAAGTGATCCTCTACATAAAAAAGGATTCTATGCAAGGATTACATGTGAGAGCAGACTGTCGCATCCTCCGGAAACTTCACGGGCCAAGCCCTCTAGATGCTGTTGAAATTTTTATGTTAACAGGACTCTAAACTTGAGAGGGGAAACCTTTGCTGTAAAGGGCTAGATAGTCTTTTAGGGTTTGCAGCTCTAGAGGCAAAATAGACCAGAGATAGGGTCATTATGGGGGGAAGGGGGATGATTTGATTAAATTGTGGAGACTGACATTTATACTTCATATAGTGCTCACATGTCGTACAACATTATTTTCTCTTTTTTCCCCCCCATTTAAAAAAGTGAAAGTCATGGAATATTATGCATCAATCAGAGAGGACAAACATGTCATTTGCAGTGACATGGATGGAGCTAGAAGGAATCATGTTAGCAGAAATAAGCCAGAAAGAAAAGGAGAAATACGGGATGGTCTCACTTATATGAAGGATATAGGAAAAAACAAACAAACGAATAAAAAGACAAACAACCAACAGAACCGAACCATAGAGTCAGAGAGGGGGAGGAGGAAGAAAACAGGGGAGGCAGAGGGCACAAAAGATGAAGATGGCTAATGGGTGTTAAGGAAATGGGAAAAACCCCAGTACACAATGATGTAATATATAAATAAAATTTTTAAAAAATTTTTAAAAAAGTAAAAAGTAAAAGTCATTCTCCATGGTGGGCCTCGATCTGTCCCCTTCTATTCTAACCCTTCTGTCAGTGAATTCCCGCTTCATAGGTGTAGCTGAGAGATCCATTTGTCTTCACCAGCCACAGGGCTCTACCGGTTACTAGCTGTGAGCTCTTTGATCGCATTCCTAAAATGCAAAATGGAAGCCACCATCTCCCTTCTTAAGGCTGTGGTGAATAGCCCTAACCTGGAGCGATCCTCTGAAGCTCATTTTTAATCTCCGAAACGCATTCATCTTTCAGCTGGTGGTGTCTCGTACCCGCAGTGGGCCAGGCAGCGGTCACATCATGGGTGTTCTTGCCTGCACTTGGGAATGTGTGCATTTCACTGTGCTTTTAACTACTGTGAGGCTCCTAACAAACCTCTTCCTTAGGACTGTCCCAGGACTTGGAGAAGATAGGAGTCGGGCGAACTCTGGGTGATCTGGGGAGCCCCTGTAATGTACTCCTGAATTCATTTCATGGATACTTATCAGAAAAGTATAATAACCACACCCCCATCATAGTTATTTCAAGTGATGTTGCTAGATAAACACAATCCCATGTTTCCATCAACAGGTTGTGGAAGGGCCATTTTAGGAAAGAATGAGGTTTCTGGCATAATTCAGAAAGTTCTAGCATTAAAATGTGCAAAATGTGTGTCAGCAACTTAATGAAACCTCAGGGGCAGGAAAATGTTTTAAGAAATGCTGCATCACTTAAACACCCTTGATTGTCCAGAGGGTGATGTGGTATGGAGATAAAAATGCATTGATGAGACGTCAATTTATTTTTATTTTTTCTCATAAATATATATATACACATATATATACAAGTATATATATATATATAATTTTATACATATATATAATTTCACATCGTTGTTTTCCCCAGGGATCACCCACTTCCTTCCCTCCCTGACCATTCCCTCCCATCCCCCCCAAAACCTCTAAGTTTAAAAAGTGACTCAGAAGAGCCAGACCTGAATGTGAAGAAAGTTTTTTTTGTTTGTTTTATTTTTTTAAAGAGAGTAGGTCTCGCTATGTTGCCAGGCTTAGTCCCGAACCTGCAGACTAATGTGATTCCTAGTCTCAGCCTCCCAGGACTGGGATTACAGGCGTGTGCTATCACACCTGGCTATTTTTTTTTTGAGACTAGATCTCACTATGTTACCCAGGGTCGTCTCGAACCCGCAATCTCAAGCGATTCTTAGCCTCAGCCTCCCAAGGCTGGGATTAAAGGTATGTGCCACCACACCCAGCATAATATGAAGAAGTTTTAAGGATACTTGACTTGATGTCTGTGGTGTGTTCTCCTTTACATGCCTGCATATGAGTAGTTTATAGCAAATTAAAAGAATCTCTGTCCAAATTCATCCTAACAATTCTTCTCTGTCTGAATAAGTCCTCTGTGTCATGAAAAGATTGCACCATCATTTACCCAGCGACTTTCCTTCTGAAGCAATGGGATGTGTTTCATTCTGCATGGTAAATCAGGTGAGACAGTCACTAACTGTGTCTAAAGCTCAAGCTCCCAGATGTTATCTGGCCACAGAGCATGAACCCGAGGAGGCTGCATCCCCACTGCAGGACTTCGGGTCTAAGGGATGCAGGCTGGGAAGGGAGGATGTCTCTACTGTCTGTTCACATCTTCTCTGGGTAGAGGGGGCCACTGCTCAGGTCTCCAGCAGCCAGAGGACAAGGGGACCAGGAGCCTGGGACACCCCTCTCTTAGCAAGTACCCTCAGGACCTGGGGCCATTAATGAATCGCATGACAAGATCAGAAGTGTGACTCTCTGGCCATCAGGTAGCTGAGTTGCTCCAGCACTACTCAGATTGCTACTGATAGGAAGGAAGATGCAGGAAAGGAAATGCTGTGCCTAGGAATATAATTTCCGCCCCCTTCTCAGCTTTGCTGTCCTTGCTGTTGCTGTCATATCGACTATCCCTTCTATTTGCCCTGGCAGTGGAGGATCAAACTGCTCCACGGAGTTCTCCACCCTGATTATATCTCTAGATATTGGAAGAGCCTGTTTTGGAAATACATAAGCACCTCTTAGGCCTTTAAAAATACAAAAAGTCGCAATGTGGAGTATTAATAGACAAACTCAGCTTTCAGGGATGTACTTCAGCTGGAAGTTGCTCCCGCATCAGCTGCTGCTTCCCAACTCTGGCGTGGCCCTGGCTAGCTGCGGGGTGGCTGAGGAATGTGGTTCTGCAGGAACCTTGTGCCCAGCTCACAGGCATTCTTTCCCAGCCCCAAAAGCAGAAGGACAGAGCATGTGAATGTGTGGGGTCGGTGCTAATCATGATAAGCTGTGACTGGTTCTCTGTTGATAATGTTCTCTGTTGATAATGCGGTTCCCAAGTTGTAGCTTTAACTCACACCCAGGGAGAGTGGCCCAGCCCCACTGCAGACTGAGGGGGCGAGAGTCTCTCTCAGGGCAGGAAAATCTCCAGTTGGAGACATTTGTGCTACTTTGTAGATTTAACGAGCCTGTGACTCAGTGCTTCCTTGTTTTGCTGTTACTGTAAGCCAGAGAATGAAACCTCAGCACAAGGGGGGGAGAGGGGGGACAATGACACGGATCAGCCCACTTGTTAGCACACTTGGTAGCAGCAGGCACTTCTCTGGAAGTGACCCCTTCATTGTATGGAAGGGCGGGAGAGACCACTCATGCTCCCTGGAAAAGGATTGCTGTGGGAATGCGTTTTTTGATGTTTAAGGGTAGTTTGGGGACACAGGAAACAAACTGTAGGGTTATGAGCACAAAAGTGAAGCCCTGCTGATGTTGGACAGATGAGGAAACAGCTCTGTCAGACTTGGGGACGTGCCCTGCCAGGATGCCAGTGCTGACCAGTGTTTGTGCCATGGGCGTGAAATCAGGTCAAAAGGGGCCAAAGCTGCCAACCAACAAGCCACAGGAAAAAAGCAGCACCTTTTAAAATGCGCCTTCTGCTGCCCAGCTTTCTTACCAGATCCGCATCACCTGTGCACACAGCAGTTGCCAGAGTCACAAGCAGTTTAAACAACAGGGTTTATTAACAAAGGAAATTAGCCAGGAAAACAAAAAGTCCTTCATGCCACAAGTGGCCGGTTATTTCGCCCCAAGTACCATTTAGTCCGAAAGTCCTAAACACATGCCCGAGATGGCTCCCCTCCAAACCTGAGGCACCCTGCAACGTCCAGTCATTCTCCAGTTTCTTCTCTTTGTGTCTTCTCTCTCCAGCTCCGCTTTTCCAAGGTTCTTCAAGCTTTTCCAACAGATGCTGATAATTGTGTCAAGAGGCGCAGAAGCCGCTAACTAGCAAGCCACACACACAAGACAACAACTTTTAAAATATGGTCTGCCACCCAGCTTTCCTACCAGATCCATATCACTTGCCTGCACAGCAGTTGCCAAAGTCACAAACAGTTTAACAACAGGGTTTTACTAACAAGGGAAATTAACCAGAAAAATGAAAAGTCCTTAATACCACAGTAGCCAGTTATCTTACCCCAGTCACCATTTTCATTCCCAAAAGTTCCAAAGACACATGTTCAGGAAGGTGCCCGCTGCCCCTCCAAACCTAAGACAGGCACTTTCACAAAGTTCAGTCTTTCTCTGGTGTCTTCGCTTCTCTCTTTAGTGTTCTGAGCTGCTCTGCTTCTCCAAGGCTATTTAAATTTCTTTCACAGTTGCTGATACACAAATCAGCTTTCCAAATCCCTGGCCATCTCCAGGTACCAGCTCACTATGCCACCTTGCTTGCTGCGGTGCCACATTCTCCACCCTGGCCACTCTTCTGCTGACCACCATGGTCCTTGCCAACTCCAGGGCTTCCCCTGGCAGGCCATGTGGGCCTGTTTTCTCAGTCTGCCATTCTCATCTCCTTTCTTTATTTTTTCCTTCTCCTATCCTTGCTCCTTTTTACTTGCCTTTTGGTGCATCTCTCTTCTTTTTATTTGCCTTTTGGTAATGCATATCTTTTTCTCAGACCCTGCCCACCAGGGCATTTTCGTGCCTATTCAGTTTTCAACTATGTCATTACCCCATATCAATGCAAACTCAGCTTTCTAAATATGCCACCTTGCTGTGGCCCCACACTCTTCCTTTACCAGGCCCACCTTTGACAGCATCTGGCACATTCACAGGCCTGCCCTTAAGAGGCCCCGGTCACCCCCAGCCTGCCATTCTGGCATCTGACTCCATACCGGTTACACCTACTACTTCTCTGCCAGCCACTCTCCCACCATGGCTCCTAGCCACCTCCAGCTCACTTTTCCAGGGGGCTTCCCCTGTGCAGGCCACATAGGCCTGTTCTATCAGTCTGCCACTCATTTCTCCTTTCCTCTCTCTTTGCTCATCTTTTTTATCCACCCTTTTCCTACTTCCCATTTTCTCTCAGGGTCTTTCCTCGGACCCGCCCACCAGGACATTTTGGCGCCCACACAGTTTTCAACTGTGGTCATTACCCTGTATCAGGTAGTTCAACTGCACAAGCTTCTTGTTGAAATGCACATTCCCTGGGCCCTACCCAGAGGGTTGGCTCACTTTCTGCAGTGAGGACACAAACCTTATTACCAACCTCCTCAGGGAACACTTTGGCCCAATGTCAAGAACCTCTTGGTTCCCACACTCCAGTGCCTTCCCAGATTAGGCAGATGGAGGCCCTTATGTGGCTCATAGCAGTAGGCTAGTTTGCCAGAAGCAGAACCCTCTCATCCCTCCTACCCCCACTCCAGTCACACATTGCTGGAACAAGGATTTTAGGGCTTATTAATAAGGTTTTCTGTAAGGCTACGTTGCTTATTCCATATAATACAAATCCTCAGGGAATTGCTTGAAAACAATAAAGATCCAGACTTCCTGGATTATACATATGCATTGGCCTGCCCATCTGTACTGTTTCTTCCAGCCCAGCCCTCCAGATAGTAGAAAGATGTTCTGGTGGACACTTCAAAGTCTTTTGCTATTCCTGAGCATCCTTGTCTCCATGTTCATTATCTTCCTCTCTGAGGAGCAGACCTTTGCTTTTCACCTTGAGTGGTTTATTGCTGAACAGTATCTGATTCTGCACCTCACAAATTTGAAAGCTGTTTTGGCAACAGGAAGCATGTGGGTCAGAGTCTGTCAGAAACAGAAAGCAAAATTGAAACACAATCTTGACCCTAAAGCTCAGTTCTTGCCTTGGCTAGCCTTTTATCTATTGCTGGGAGTGGAAGAACTAACTTCCATCATTGTATCAAGTAGGAACATTTTTTGGGAGTGGTGGTGAGTGTGGTCTCTGAAAGAGTCTTCTCAGAGGGCGTGACTTCTTCCACATTGATCTTTGTCTGCCCCCACCCTATTTCCTCCTCTACTCGTGGTACTGAGGTATTGGTTAGGTTGCAGTTTGAAGCAAAGACCAGAAGTCTCAGGTCTATGAAGTTCTTTTCTGGAGGTTGGAATGGGTTTTCCTGGGATTGTGAAGGTGTTCCCAGGAGAACATTCCAGCAGATCTGAATCCTAAAATTAATTCTAGCACTCTGGAACCCTGCCTTATAGCCCCTGCCTCTCAAACCGGATTGGTTCATTTGCAGCTCCAACTGTCTGATTGATGCCGGTGTAACATCAATCAGCTTGCTCCATTTCCAATCCAGTGCCCTATCAAAATGGGGATCCCAGACATGACCCACCTTGAGATTAGGGCAGGCTCTTGTGCTCTACACTCAGGGAAGCTGCTGCCCGCCAGGACCTAGGCTTGTCTCTTGGTCAGGTGGATACCACTGGAGTTGGGGGAGGCTGCAGACTGCATGCTCTACCAGCCCTTGAAGACTTTGTGCCCGGTGGTAGCAGCAGCTGTGGAGTTCCTGCCTCAGTTCTGCAGGGTTTCCCTTTCTTCCCTCCTACTGGGCTTAATCCTGACTTGCTGTTTTTTTGTGGGTTTTGGGTTGTTTTTTTTTTTTTTTTTTGAGACTAGGTCTCGCTATGTTGCCCCGGGTAGTCTGGCTCTTGTGGACTCAAGTGATCCTGAACCTCAGCCTCCTAGATAGCTGGGATTACAGGCACCTGCTACCATACCTGGCTGCTTTTTTGAGACCAGGTCTCACTCTGTTGCCCTACACAGTCTTGAACCCATGAACTCAAGCAATCCCAGGTCTCTTGCCTCCTAGTGCTTGGATTACAGATGTGCACCACCACGCCCAGCTGCTTTTGTTTATTTGACTTGATCTCCTTTGTTTTGAAGCTCAAGCTCAAAGTAAAGGCTTTGGCAGCCCATCTGCTGGAGCTGTTGTGTTTTGATGTTGAATCAGGCCTTTCAGGCAGAAAACTCAGTGCCCTTGCACAGTCCATGGTTTTTGTTGTAGGTGCCTGGCTGCCTGGGCTTGATTATTCCACTGGAGGAAGTACAGACAGAGTTCAAGTCCCTGAATTGCATGACCTGACTTGGGTAGAATCCATGTGGTGTGGCGTCTGTAGGTCCATTTTTAAGCCCACAGGTTCCCAGGATATCAAAAGCTTTCACTGTTTCCTAGTTTGGACTACCAAATATCCTCGCCTGAGTGCCTCAAACAGTAGCCTTCACTGTTCTGGAGACTCAAAAGTCCAAGGTCAGGATGCTGGAGTTGGGGTTCTGGAAGGACCTCCTTGTTGTCTTGCTGACAAGCTGCCCTTTTAGCTTCCTCTTCACATGGTGGTGCAGGAGAACGAACATTCTAGTCTTTCTTAAAAGTAACCCACTCCCTTGTTCTCCTCATTGGGCGGTCACTCAGCCTTCCTTCTTGCTCCCGGCCAATGTTTGCCTTCCTTCATGTACATCAGGCTCTTTGGGGGTTAGGGGTCATGGTAGAGGAAGGGGACTACTTACAAAGGAACCCCAACTTTTTATTATAGAAAACATGGAAAAAATTCACCCCTAGGAAATTGTCTGTAACATCTGGTTTGTTCCTGCTTATTTTAAAAATTACATCTAACTTTAAAACTGAGATTGTCACATTTTCCTCATGTTACTGACTCAGGATTTCATGGTTATCCTACCTCCCTCGTCCCACCTGCCCCCAGGGACCTGATCTGTCTCAGTTGCTTTCACATACTAAGAAGGTCACTTTCTAGGAACTTTCTAAAAAATATGCTGTACCCCTGCTTCCTGATCACCAGCCAAGACATGACTGTGGTTTTTCTTCCTTACTGCAGAGAAGTCATTGAGAATTCAAAAGAAGTTCTGACTTTATTGCAAGAGAAAAATCCTGCCTTTAAACCAGTTCTTGCCATCATTCAGGTAAGCTGAGCAGTGGTTTGATTCCACTATTTTAGGGTACCTTTCAAGATAGCAGATGACTCTTCTCACAGCCAGCTGCACCTCTGGTCAGAGACACCCCATTCAGGCTTAGCTGTGTGTTCAGTAGCATAGATTTCATTGCCCTTTGATTTGGCTGTTTTGTTCTACTGGTTACAGGTACCACTTCATCGGAGTGTGTCTCTCTTGAGCATGGCGAGCCTTTGAGGTCAGGAAGAAGGTGCTCACAGGAGCTGCCTTTCTTAGATAATGTGATTTTTTTTTTTTTTTTTTTTAGACTAGGTCTAGCTGTTTTTGCCCATGGAATCACAGGCTCTCGTTGCCCAGGGTACCACAGACTCAAGCAATCCCCAGCCTCAACTTCCCAGGTAGCTGGGATTACAGGCGCGCGCCACCACGCCCAGCTATTTTTTGGAACTAGGTCTTGCTACGGGCCCCAGGCGGGACTCGAACTGCGATCCCTAGCCCCGGCTGCTTCATAGGCTGAAGCATACAGGCATGAGCCACCGTGCCCGGCCTGATGATGAGATAGTTTGCGTGTGTTTGCAAATGCTCGCCAGATGTGACTTGGGGGTGGTGGCGGAAAGAAGTTCCCTTCGTTTTTGTGGAAGACAGATGCTTGATGAGACTTGATATTTGGTAATCTCCCTGTAAAATCTTTTAAAACCTGCCAGGCATGTGCAGGGCCAAGGTCTTTACGTGGGTAAAGGCTTCACATTCCACCTGCATCTCTTGGAAGCAGCCCTGCATTCCCAGCTGTGGTTGGGGCCTTTGCCACCCTCACTGGCACAGGCGCCACGGCAGGTGCCGGGGTGTGAGGAGACAGCCAAGCCTGTAAGCTAACACCACATACAGTTGCTGTTGATTTTGGCACGCACGTCCTGTTTCCGAATAGCAACCTCTGATTCCACCAAGGCGGGACTGTGCAAGATTCTAGAGCTGTGCTCCAGTCGCCTGCATTCTTCAGGGTCTGTCTCCATATCCCCTATGCAGAGAAGCCAGTGAGAAGAGGAGAAGAAAATGAATCAGGACACTGGGCTCCTGGGATTCTGTTTACATGGTGACTTTCTACCTAAACCAAGTCACCAACAGCCTGTCTTTTAATGCTCTCATGTAGAAGGGGGGATACTGGCAAGGTGCCTTGGAGGGCTCCTATAAAAAAAATAAATGTCCTTTGACAGCCCAAGACATTGGGGTCAGATCAGCTCATGTGAGCTCTTTTATGAGCATGAAGACCTTTTTCTCTGCACTTTCCTTTGTAATTAGCTCATGTAATGACAGAATCAGTCTTGGTATTTATGTATTATGCCTTGTCAAGATTCTTGTCATGATTTCACTCTCCTTTCTCCCCTTCCTCAGGCTGGTGATGATAACTTGATGCAGGAAATCAACCAGAAATTGGCTGAGGAGGTGAGGCGGTTGATATTTTTGCTTTTGTTGTAGTTTTTAATGACTCATGCTCTAATAGTTGCACATAACGCTGTGTTCTCTCCTCAGGCTGGCCTGGACATCATGCACATTTGCCTTCCTCCAGATAGCGGGAAAGATGAGGTAATTCCAGCAGCTTTTAGCCCTTGTTTGCTTTCCTTGTCAGATCCACAAGCTCCTCTTCATTGTGACTGCAATGCCTTCACCTTCTTCTATGGCTCAGCTAGTCCCTCACTGTGTGTTTCTGTGGAGCATGAGCTGTGAGGAGAGTCTTGATTGTGTTTCTCAGTTGAGGTGTTAAGTGTGTTCTGGAAGTTGTCTGGATATCCATGTCAAGAGGATGAGTTCTGGTTTTGCTCTATTCTCACAAGTTGTTTGACTCGGGCTATAGGCAGTGGCTGCAGGTTGAAAGATACACTCTTGATAAAAGGAACACTCCCCCTCTGGCACACTAGAGGGTGGGCAATAGCACGTCTCTCACAGCTTCCTAACCTCTTTGGAATGTCCCAAGAGACATATGACTAAAGGGGTCCCCCATAGGTGAATTCTCTTGTTATCATGCATCCCCGCACCCTTCCTACTGTATGTCACATATGCTTGGGAATCAGGTTGCTGCTTCCTCATCTCATTGTGGCCATTCTTTGTCAAGGTATATAAGGATGTTCGTAACTTCATTAAATTGGACCTGGACATGCTTCCCAGGATCCTCAGTCTATGGACTGGCCCCACAAATTGCTATCAATTTCTTTCTTTCTTTTTTTTTTTTTTTTTTTTGAGATTAAGTCTTGCTATTTTTGCCCGTGGAACCACAGGCTCTCGTTGCCAGGGGTACCACAGACTCAAGCAATCCCCAGCCTCAGCTTCCCAGGTAGCTGGGATTACAGGCGTGCATCACCACGCCCAGCTATTTTTTTGGAACTAGATCTCGCTACGGGCCTCACGTGGGGCTCGAACCACAATCCCTAGCCCCAGCTGCTTCATAGGCTGAAGCTTACAGGTATGAGCCACTGTGCCTGGCCTGCTATCAATTTCTTCTGTTTTATTTCTTCTTCTTTCTCACGGGGGACCCCTAACATCAAGCCATTCCTTCAACTTCTCTGGGTCATGGTCATCACCTTATGAGTAAAAAAAGGACTAGAATGACACCATCTTCAGGGGCCCTTCCAGGCTAATGGCTGACTTTTTCTTTAGTGGTTTGGGGCAGCTGATGTAAAACTCCATTGGAGGCTTCCACTGGCTGTTGTGTGTAATTTGGTTGTTTGTGCTAGCAGGGGAAAAAGCCTTTGCACTGAGTGTCATCTCTAGTCAGGAAGAGGCAGTTGATCTTCTGTAAGAAGAGGAGAGGAATTGGCACTGTGGGCTATGGGTTCCTAGTCTCACCTTGGCATCTGGTCCTTCCAAAGGCTGACTTGACTTCAGAAAAAGTGTGATTGTGAGGATTCAGTTTTGACTTAGAGTGATAGAAAATCTCAGCAGAATCTAAAACATCACAGACATTTTTTTTCTTATACATGAGTAGAAGTAGGAGGCCCTGGTTGGTATGGTGGCAGCACAGAGTCATTAGAAGCCCAGGCTACTTCTTGATGCTTCGCCAGCTTGTTTGTGGCCTCTCACATCCAAGATGATCGGTTCAAACCCACATAGCACTTGCATGAGCAAACTACTGTCATGTGAAAAGTCATTATAAACTTTGCAAGGAGACATCTATGGAAAAAGTACTGGAGGTGTGGTTACAATGGGGAGAACACTGATCATAGCTGTTAGGAGTCCCATGCGGGAAGGAAGCAGAAATGAGATGGAAGAGATTGAAGTCAATCAGAGAGAAATCAGCTCACTGACTGGGACTTGGAGAGCATGACCAAGCCCCTTCTTTATTAGAAGTTAAGGTCTTAGCCGGGCATGGTGGCTCATACCTGTAAGCTTCAGCCTATGAAGCGGCCTGGGCTAGGGATCGCAGTTCAAGTCCTTCCTGGGGTCCGTAGTGAGACCTAATTCCAAAAAAATAGCTGGGTGTGGTGGTGCATGCCTGTAATCCCTACTACCTGGGAAGCTGAGGCTAGGGATTGCTTGAGTCTTTGGTACCCCAGCAATGAGAACCTGCAGTTCCATGGGTAAAAATAGCAAGACCTAGTCTAAAAAAAAAAAAAAAAAAAAAAAAAAAAAAAAAAAAAAAAAAAAAAAAAAAAAAATGAAAGAAGTTGGGGTCTTAAATATACTTTGGCAATGAATAATCAGTGAGGAACAGAGGAAGGGAAAAACCCCCAGTGTCCTGGGACAGTGGCCGGGAGGAAAGGCCCTGTAGGAGTAAGCACCTTTTGTCATTTATCAAAGGTGTTTTGGCACAAACAAAGGTGTTGTAACTGACAAGAATGTGTCAGAACCCTCTCTGGTGTGCCAGAGGCGATGAGAAAGGCAAAGGTGTGCCTTTGTCTTTAAGGCATATCTCTTCATCTGTGTCCACACCCCACAATAGCATCTGTAAGCCTCTGAGGGCTAGGCAAAAGGGTTGTTAAGATTCCAGAGTGAGAAAGTAGGATGAACAGCGCAAGTGTGATTTGAAGAATAGTCTCAGAAATGGCCCTCTGGCTAGCATGTGTCTAATGGGAGGGGTCTGCTCTCTGGCTCAGACTGAGGCCTGGAGAAGGAGAGGAACTTAGCCACAGTTGGATAAATAGCATTATTGTCTTATTGATTAATGAGGACAAGCAGGTCAGCTGTCACTTATGCCACAAAAGATAGGAATTTGTGGGGTTGTGTCTGGTCTAAGTAGACAAGGGATCATCAGTGAGACTGGCTGAGTTGTTTGTGGAAGGTGAGGCTGTGGAGGATGAGGGGTTTTCTTTATCCCTCATTTTTAGGATGATAGGGCAAGTAAATTCAACAGATTCTTGTCACCAGGAAGGAAAAGGCAGGACTAAGACCAGAGATAAGGACCCCCCACCCACCCACCCCCACCTCTTCCCTCTGGGACATTTTCTAAAAATCTCAGTTCTGTTTCCAATGGCCATCACCTCACTGCTTGACAATGCAGCCAGAAAGGCTGGGGAGTGCAGTCTTCATTCCCAGTGGCATTGTCTGTAACAGAATCTATAGAAGGGAACCTGGATTATTGGCAAATAGTTTCTGCTGAAATTATCATTGCAATATATTACAAACGTTGACCCCAGTCACACTAGTATTGACAAACTGCAAGGAAACTGGCTGTCCTTTAGCAGAGGAACACACCCCTTAGTGGCAGTGCAATTTGTGTTTCTCGAGCTTACTTGTACTGGTATTGATAGCTCTTCTTTCTAAATTGACTTACTTTTTGACCAGTCATATATTCCTTGTTTTCTTTGAATTCCACATAAGTGTGAGTTTGTAGGGTGCTGTTATATGTTGGATAAGATAAGGATCATAGTTTATGAATTAAGGATCTGTTGTATCCACCAAGGGCTAGAGGTAACAAATCAATCTACCCCCACTTTGCTCTGGGCTCTCTTTAGACATCACCTCCCCTGAGCAGTCCCCATCCATCATCATCCCACTAGCTCCCTACCCCTTTTAACCTGCTTTGTTTTTCTTCATATCATTTAGCACCTCTGAAGATTTTAATATTATCATTATTTTATTTTTGGTCTAGTCATACAAGCCATCTTTGAATGCAATTTACTTAGAACTAGTAGGTTTGTATTATATTCACCATTTGTTTGTATTATATTCAACATTTGAATTATATTCCACATTTGTTGAATATAATATATATTTGAAGAACGACAAATAAATGAAACAAATTTTTCTCTCTAAATTGTGTATAGTAAATAGCTTTCCCTTCTCTCACCACTTGGAAATACCATAGTGACTTTTCAAGACAGTGAAACAAAAACAGTAAACCAATATTTCCTTGTCTGGAAATAAGGAATAACTGACCTCTTATCAAAAAATTATTCAGGAGGAAAAAAGTCAATTACTATTCATACCAGTGACATTCCAACTAAAAATATGAAAGTTCTACTGTAGACAATGGCTGGCCTATAAATGGACCACAAATTCCTTCCTACCCATATTTATGGACTTGTGTTTCATTCATGAGTCACTAATATTGAGATGAATCAATCTGTTATATCCAGGCATAAAATAAAGAGAACCTAGCATTGTTTATTTACAGACATATCTAGCAGGGGAGGGAATGGGCACAAGAGATTAAGATGATGGTTCATAGGTGACAAGGTGGTGGGAGAACCTCAGGATAGACTATAATGTAAAATATATATATATGTACAATCAAATATATATGTACAATCAATTAAAAATAAAATTAATTAAAAATAAGTAAAGATATACCTAGCTATACATTAGCTATTACATTAACCTTCCAAACTGTACTTTGCAAACTTTTTTTTTACTTTCCTAAGTAGTGCATGATTATCAGGTTCTCTATAAAGAGGTGATATCTAGCTTTGGTGGTTATCTCTCATAAGCCTTTAGAAGTGCTTTCTTTGTGCCATTCAGATTCAGGGAACTTGCAGGAACTAAGGAACAACTTCTGGAACAGAAGTTGAACATTCCGTTCCATGTTCCCAGCACAGGTTGGTGGGCCAGGGTGTATGTTAGAGTCTTGATTCTGGGTCTTTCTAAAGGTCGACGTGTGATCAACTTAAGATTGAGTTGACAGGGAATTCCTTTTCTAACTTCTGCATCTTTAGACTTTATTGTTTGATGAGCTTTGGCTTTGTTTTATTCTGATCTGGCTTTGAAGATTAGGAAATAAATGAGGAGTCCCTAAAAATTCAGTCATGCTTTTTAGTTTTTGAGTTTTTATAGACATGAAAAGAGAGAATAGACTTGCTTATCGTGTTGTCTTCATGGAGCAAAAAAAAAGAAGCTAGAACAAATACGGTTTTACAAATTCATTTCTTATCAAAGGCTGCTTTCATTGGGTCTTATTTCTGCAAAATTGGATTTGTCTCATTCCCGTCTTTAGATTATAGATGAAATCCTGAAGATCAATGAAGACCCCAGAGTCCACGGCCTTGCCCTTCAGATCTCTGAAGACTCATTTACCAACAAAGTCCTCAATGCCTTAAAACCAGAAAAAGATGTGGATGGGTGAGAAAGTCAATTTTTGCTGCTGAGTTCTTAGCCGCATGCGATGGCGTGTACCTATAATCCCAGCTACTCGGGTGGCTGAGGCTAGGAATCACTTGAATTTGTGGGTTTGAGACTACCCCAGGCAACATCGTGAGACTTAGTCTCAAAAAAAAAAAAGAAAAGTAAAAAAGAAACCTACATGAGTTCTTTTGCTGTGGTTTAAAAAAGAAAAAATTGCTGTTTTAACTGTGTCAGTAACTAAGAGATGAAAGAAATCATTTAAAAGATTTCAGGAGTTTGAGGACTTTCAGAATTCTGTATGAGAAAGTTATCTATCTGGGGAAGCACTTGCCCTTGATTAGTGCTTGGGTGCCCTTCCTGGAGTGATCTCCTGGCACTGCCATATTCACTTCTAAGTTCCTGACTTAGAGTGTGTGGCCAGCTTTGCCCTTAGAGCAAATTTCCTGGATAATCCTTCCAGGCTGCGGGAAAAAGCCTAGAGAGCCGACTCCCAGCTGTCACCCATTCTGCCTTAGTCCCAGGTTGGCTGAGAAAAGTAAAAATGTTTATTCATAATGCATGATTTTATTTGGAATTGGAGGGGGAAATTATAAATATCAAGTGTCTATTGGACCTGGATTCCCATTCCTGTGGTGCAGTGAATGTTGCCATCCATATAGAAGTTCAGGCATTTCCTGGGGATAAAAAAGCCTCACTTTCCCACATGGAAATAGATTTGTTCTACTTTGACCCCAAAGAATACAATCTATTTAGCATTAGATTAGTGAGTCTTTTGGGGGCTGGGTGGGTGGGGTGAAAAGGCTGTGACCTCACTGGGACACCCTGGTTTTGTCCATTGTCCTAGATCTATAGTGACTCCATTTGAATCCAAACATAGGTTTAAACTTGTGAAAATCTAACCGGGCATGATGGCGTGCGCCTATAATCCAAGAATCCTGAGATCACTTGAGTTCTCGGGTTCGAGACAACCCTGGGCAACATAGCAAGCAAGACCTGGTCTCAAAAAAGCAGTCAGGTGTGGCGGTGGGCACCTGTAATCCCAGCCACTTGGGAGGCTGAGGCTGGGGATCGCTTGCGTCTGCGGGATTTGGGACTACCCCGGATCACATAGCGAGATCTAGTCTCCAAAATAAAATAAAATAAATTTCTGAAAATCTGGTTCCGTGGTAGACCAACCCTAAAGGAAGAAAAAAACCTAATGAATTCGAAAACTTCCAGAACCCGCAGGTTTCAACATCTGTATTATCATCTTTGGTAAAGAAAGGGAAGCCCTAGCACTTTCCCAATGGTCCTTGAGTTGTCACTGACCTGTGGTTCTACGGACTATGGACTATTTTGTCCTGGATTTCAATGAGAAAGCACCAAAACCACAGAATCACATGACACTTTTTCTCTTGATCACTCAAGGAAGCAAGCGCTGACCTAAGTGGAGCTAAGACATGTGAAGTCCAGTTTTGGTTTAGTCATCCCAGACATCTAGGACGGCTTCCGAGTCCCCTTAGGGTGTGATGGTCACAACCTCACTCACTCCGGGGCGGTGCTTCAAGCCCCACCCTGAGCAGGGCTTCCTGAGGTGCGTGACATAGCCCATGTAGCTTCATGCTCTGGGTCAGTTTTCCTGCAATACCAAGGTCATCCGACATTGAGTTTTCCCTGGGGAGCAACAGGTTTTTACAACCCTGCTCTCTCTTTAATTTAGACCTAATAGTCTAGCAGCCTGTGTAGCGTTGGCTTGGAGGTTGTTTGGGATCATGCATGTGAGTCGCAGATGTGTGCATTCTGACTTGGTGCCTCCCTTGTTTTTGGTTCAGGCTCACGGATATTAACCTGGGGAGGCTGGTGCGCGGAGATGCCCAGGAGTGTTTCGTCTCACCTGTGGCCAGAGCTGTCATCGAACTCCTTGAAAAGTCAGGTATGTGCTCCTTCCGAAGTGCCGTTTCCTTCTTACTGGTACTCACATCCTATTTTGATAAGGATTCATTTCTAAAACCTCTTTCCCATGAAAACATGGACTTGATATTCAGTATTGCCTTCTCTCCCTCTCATGTCATGGGAAAATGGAACTGGCAACCGCAGGTGTTTCTAAGATTAACCAGATGACCCTTTAGAAGAGAAATTGGGAAAGATGAAAGATTATCCCACTTGAAACAGGTTATCAACTTCTTTCAGGAAGCAGTCAAAACCGCCACAGTGAAAAATGTTTCACAGGTACCAATTCAAAGTAAATATTGCAAACTAATCACCAGTCCTAGTTCGCCATTTCTGCATTCGCCATAAATTTCATATTCTTTGTAGTGTAAGTTACCTTTAAAAATATTAAGATATCAAAGATCTTGACTATTCATAGATAAGTCATTAAAGTACTATGCAGTTACTGAGATATCTTAAAATGTTGGTTATTAAAAATTATTAGGGAATTATTAGTTATCTTCAGCTTTTTATAACAGGTGGCCATGCTTGTATATAACACAATGTTTTGGCCCCAATAGATCTTCACAGATTCATTTTTTTGTCTACTTGTTTCCAGATATTGAGTCATTCATAAATGTAAGGTGTCTAGCTATGCTAAAATGGAATTAATCCTATCAAATATTCTAAAAAAGTGTCATACTAATGCATGTACTAATTTTTGCCTGAATGCTGATTTTCTCAGACAATGGGATTTTGGTAACAGGGATTGTAATGACTATTCTAGTGACTTTTTAAACAGCAATCATGAATGACAATGTTAGCATTAAACAGAACACACACCTCTTGTCACTATTTTGGTTGCTAAGCTGCTTAAGTTCTCTCTTCCCAGGTAGCTTGAATAGTGGTGGAATGATTTGTTTGGGTAACAATAAGACTGATATTCTTTATTAAGCAAAGGTTTATGTTGGCAAAAGGACTCATCTGTCTCTTCAAACAAGCTAATGACTCTAACACTCTTTCTGTATCTTTTCTGCAGTGCTTTTATCTAAGGGTTGAAAAAGAAACACTAAATCTTACTGTGACATAGAGTCCTGCATAATAAATTTTCACAACCCTGAAAAAAAAAATCACATTTCAGTTCCTCAGATCTGTCGGTCTGTAGACCTAGGTAAGGCTTGCACTCAAGACAGGGGAGGAGACTGCTGGGTGTAGTTGGGGTACAGACGGGGTACAGACTGGAATGACCCCTCGGTGAGCCTTGTCTTAAGTGCTTCACTCATCCTCCCCTTGACCTGGCACTTTCATGTCAGTGAAATGGAAAGGAATATTTTTTCCCTTGTTACTAAAATTTTTATTTACTTTATTTAAGGAGCTTTTGCCTGAATACCTAAAAACTTAACTATCCAGCTGGGCATGGTGGCGTGCACCTGTAATTCATCTTCCTGGGAGGCTGAGACTAGGAATCACTTGAGTCTGTAGGTTTGAGACAACCTGGGCTACATGGCAACATGGGCAACATGGCAACAAAAAACTTAACTAATAATTCTCTATTCCAGTATGAGTGAAAAAAAGAGACAAATGCCTCTCCCCTACACCTGGACTTGCAAGAGTCAAACAAAAATCCCCAAAAGATGGACCAACATTCCATTAAAAGATTCACTTTTAAGATCTTGAGCACATTAACCGTGAAGCTCAAATCTCTGAGAAAATCCATAGAGATGTTGTTTTCCCATATGAACTCTCAGGAGGATGGTTCATTCCAAGAGTCAGTTATGGTCATAATAGTCAGTGTGGCCCAGTGTCCAGACTGTAGAAGGTTCTTTTTCCTTCTTTAAAGCTCTCAAGGAGGAAGGCTCTGAGCTCTCGATCCTAACCCTGAGCTTCCATTTTGGGGGGTAGGTGTTGACTTACATGGAAAGAAGATCTTGGTCCTTGGAGCCCACGGGTCCTTGGAAGCTGCCCTGCAGTGCCTGTTCCAGAGAAAAGGGTCTATGACGATGAGCTCCCAGTGGGAAACCCCTCAGCTGCAGAGCAAGGTACGCACCTCCCCCACTGCAAGCCGCAGTGTTGTGATTCATAGCAAACAGATATCCCTTACTTATTATTTATTTATTTTGTTTTACATCGTTGTCTGCCCCGGTGTTCTCCCACCACCTTATCACCCATGAACCACCGTCTTAGTCTTTTGTGCCCCTTCCAGCCCCGATTTTTCCCCCTCTCCTCTCTCGCTCTATATTTCCATTTTGCTAAAAATTAGTTTTAAATTTTCTTGTCTCTTGGGTTGTTTTCCCCTTGTCCCTCCTACAAGTGAGACTATCTAGTATTTCTCTTTTTCCTTCTGCTAGCATGATTCCTTCTAGTTCCTTCTCCAAAGAGGAAATACAAATGGCCAATAGACATGGAAAATGCTCAACATCACTATTAGTCAGGGAAGGGCAAATCAAAACCACAATGAGATACCATCTTACACCAGTAAGAATGGCCCATATCAAAATAACAGATGACAGCAAGTGCTGGCGTGGATGTGGAGAGAGAGGGATACTAGTTCACTGCTGGTGGGAATGCACACTGGTTCAGCCACTATGGAGGACCCTCATGCTACTGAAAGTGGAATTCCCATTCGATCCAGCAACCCCACTTCTAGGAATCTACCTAAAGGTTACAAAACCAGATATTTCTTATATGTATTTGGTCTTCATCAACAGTTCCCAACTCATAACTCCCCCTAAACCTTGGAATTCCTGACAGTGTCTCTTGCAGGGAAACCAGTCCCACCTCCCACCTCCAGGGAGCAGGGAAGGGCTGCAAGCAGCGTGCAGCCTCCAGCAGTCAGTGAGTTTATCGATTGCCTATGTCATGAAGCTTCTATAGAGATGCCAAAGGAAGGGCTTCAGGGAGCTCCTGGCTAGTGGCAGGGGAGAATAGAGAGGACAGGAAACTCTCTACATCCCCCCCCCCATGCCTTGCCCTGTGCATCTCTGCCATCCAGCTATCGGACACTTCCAGAACTCACAGCCTTTAGTGTTCTTTTAACTGAATCAGTGAGCTGGTGCGTACGCAGGCTTCTTGAGTTCTGGGTTTTTGCTTTTTTGGTTTTTTTGAGACTAGGTCTCGCTGTTTTGCCTGGGGAACTGCAGACTCATGCTGCCCAGGGTAGCATGGACTCAAGCAATCCCCAGTCTCAGCCTCCCAGCTGGGCTTACAGGCATGCACCACATGCCCAGCTATTTTTTGAGACTAGGTCTCACTATGTTGCCCCAGGCAGGTCTCCAATCCATGGACTCAAGCAATTCCTACTCTCGGCCTCCCTTCCTAGACTGGGATTAAGGGTGTGCGCCGATGCACCCGGCTGCATTCTGTATACTGTTCTAGCAAAGTCACTGAAGCTGAAGGCAGGGAGTTCTAGATAGTGCTGATGTGCGCCAGTTAGCCAGAAGTACAGATAGTTCTCTGGGCTTGTCGGGCACCCGAGCTGAGAGCAGGCAGGACCGAACGCTGTGTACCTCGGCACAGGATGCCAAGGCCAGACAGGATCAAATGCTGAAGCCCAACTGCAGGCCAGTTTTACCCAAGGGCATTGGTGACATAACTGTTAGCAAAATAGAAACCAGAATTCAGCCCAGACTGGGTCTGCAATAAACCTGCAGGACTGGTTTCATACTAGAGAATTTACTAAAATCGACTGACGTCAGTCGCCACATTTCCAGATTAAAAGCTGTGCTGTCACCATAGTAGATGCAGGGAGGTCATCCGATAATTTCTAGTTGCTGTTATGATGTTTCCTGAGAAACTTCTTAGAGTACAAAGCCCTTATCTTGAGAAAAACTCTGAAACATGACAGCAAGCATCCCATTTAATAGTGAAATGTTAGGAACATTTTTTCACATAGAAAAGATGATGGTTGCTGTTTGCAAAGCTCCCAGATGAGGGGGTAATACAAAGAAAGCAGGAAGGACTGTGTTGTCATCAAAAAGGAAGACTCCCCCAAATGTCTTTACTCCAATTACTCCAAGATAATCTGATTATCTACAAGGCAGACTAAAAGAATCTGAAAATATGAGCTCATCCAGGTTCTTGGCTATAAGAAAAACATGCCAAAAAGTTTGCATTTCTGAACACCGCACCGACAGTTACAAAGGAAATTGAAAAGAAAACTGACAGCAATGAGATTATCAGGGACCTAGGATAAATTTAATAAAAGTTATTTCTGCCATTTTAGAAGTTCTTTATTCTCCCCAAATTAATTGATAAATTTGCATCAAAATCCGGGCATGTTTTGTTGTATTTAGCAGCTGAGTTTAGAATGTATATGCAAGAGCAAAATCGAGACCGAGAACTGTAAACATCACGGTGGAAGAATCTTGTAAAGCAGCATTCGGTGACAACAGCTATGTGACAGAAGACTCCATTTCATGTGGCACCAACGTGTAAGGCCTACAGACCTTATATGTAGGGAGCTGGTTGCCCTCCCTCACTCTGGCCAGCAGGCAGGAGGGCAAAGCAAGCAGAGTTATCCCTGTGAAGCAGCCAGGTGGGACGCTGCTGGGTAAAAAATCCTTCAGCCTCCAGGTGACCCAGGAGCCGGAAGCTGTAGCAATGGTACCCACTTTAGCTTCACCGTGCCTTCTGTGAGAGTCAGGAAAATGGTTAATTAGACCCCCACGCATAGACAAGCACTCACATTTCTTCAAGTCAACTTAAGTAGGAAGTCAGAAACCAAACCCAGAAGTCCAAGAAGACTGTTTTTACATGCACTGTTCCTTTTCTTCTCATTTTATTTATTTAGTTCTGGGGTAATATTGGCTCACCTCACTGTATATGGTTCAGAAGCCTGGCTTGTAAACTCCTCAGGCTTGGGATGTTGGAGTCAGCTCTGCATTGTTTTCCTGAGTTCAGAGTCTCCTGATGATAGTCTCATAAGCTATTTAACTATCACCGAGACTTTTATTTCAGCTAAAATATTATATATGCATAGCAGCACAACATAGTACATAAAACATTTATACGAGAGTTGTATATATGGTACAAAAAATGGGGATTCCTTCCAAGAACACTCTTTACAGGGACCATGATATGGGTGTCCATGGAAGGGCTACTTGGGGCCTTTGTGATTTGACCTTGACCTTGATCTTGGCAAGGGGTGGGGTGTCCAGGTGTGTTATATTATTTTTTTTTAATTTTTATTATTTTCTTACAACCTCCGTCATGTCTGTGTAATTGTTGGTCTCTTTATGTATGGCCCTCCCTCCCGCCCGCTTTCCTCCTCCCCCTGCGTCCCCTCTCCAATCACTCCAAGTTGTTGGTCAATAAAGTTGTTGGTCGACTGGTTAATGTTTGGCCCATTGGTCTCTTCTTTTTTCTTAAAAGTATCCATTTCCTGGGTGAGGACCTGAGCTCCTGGGACTTGTCAGTCCATGCAGCTTCGATTTCTAAGGGTAACTTTGAGGCAGGCAGCCAGTCCAAGTTCACCTAGAACCTCTTGTGGAGCAGGTGACCTCCAGTCGCCTTTGTTGTGGCATTTCCTGTGGTGCAGTTGACAGTCTTCTTTTCTCTAGACCCTCCAGACCCCTGTGGTCACTGGATTTGGGACCTCCTAGTTCAAGCGGCTGCCTCCTCCGTTTTGGTGTCTGTTCCCTGGTGCTGCTTCTGTGCCTTCTAGTTCTGGCCTCTGGCATTGGGATCCCAACTCTGGGCCATCCACATTAGAGGGGTTCCCTGGTGGGGACAGACTCTAGCAGGAGGTCTGCCCAGCCCCCTTCCTTTCTCCTGGTTTACAGCTTTGCTCTGTTGTAGGGTGTGTATTATTTTTAAATTTTCTTGTCTAAAAGAGCTAACAAAGTTTTTCATTTCAAAAACTGACAATGCAATTCACAAATTTCAAGCAAAGTGAAGTGACTACACTGAGAACAGCAAAATCTGAAAATTTTGCAGCACAAAATCTGAAAATACACCTTCCGGGTGCTGCAGGATGAGAATGAGAATGCGGGGTGCATGGCAGCCCTGCAAGGAACAGGAGATATGGGGGAGG
>PVHY01021498.1:0-23785 GCA_004024945.1 Uropsilus gracilis
GGGGGGGGGGGGGGGGGGGGGGGGGGGGGGGGGGGGGAGGCACATCCAGGCCTCTGTGGCTCTCTGGAGACATCAGAACCGCTCCAGCAGCTACCTGGAAAGTTCTGTGCTCCAGAGTCTCTGGTATGGGCTGTGGGGGAGGAAAGTCGGAGGCTGGAGTTCATGAACTTGGGGTCGGAGGGGAGGGCCAGCTGTTTGTCTTCAGAGTCAGATATTTTGTTCACTGTCCTCCATGAAAACAGGCCGGAAAATAAATGTAAAGATTCAACCCTGTATGCAACAGCCCATCACCAAGCGTCAGTGGCTCCGAGAGGGGATCCATTTTACAGCACATGGGGACCCGTGTCTAGGTTAAAAAGGGAAATCCTGGATGCGCTCCCTTCTGGGTGGGATAGTGGGAAAACAAGCAAAGGGACAAGAAAAATCTCAAACTCACAAATGGATAACAGAGCTAAAGCTAACAGCGGGAAGGGGGGGGAAATCAGGAGAGGGACGAACACAAGAGATGGGGTGATAGCTCGCTGGTGATACATTGGTGGGAGAATTTCAGGGTATAGAATGAGGCTTTTATATATATATATATATATATACATACATACACACACATACATATATACATAATGCAAAAATAATACATTTAAATGAAAGTATTCAAATTATTAAATTATTATTTTTGCTGTATATGTGTGCATGTTTATGTGTGTATATGTGTATGTATGTATGTATGTATGTATATATATATATAAAATCTCATTAATCTCAGTACATACCCCGAAGTTCTCCCACCCCCATATCACCAATGAACCATTATCTATGGAATCTGGAAAGATCCACATCATCCACAACAGAATGACAACCCAGACCCTTAGAGGGTGAGACACATGTACACATGCTAACTACCCATGTTATGCTTGCTTCTCAATGAACCCCTGACCCCCAGCCTCACCCCTCCAATCTCCAAAAGTAATAAGAGTTAAAGCAAACAGGGATCCAGCAGATGGCACATCCAACCTCAAAACTCCTCAAGGTGGCCATCGTCTTCCCACCCTGCAGATGAGCAAGCTGAGGTTTGGAGGGTTCAAGAGTTTAGAGGTTCCACAACCAATCAGTGGAAACAGAGTTCTCACCATCCTTCACACCAGCAGACTCCAGGGCTGATGCTCCTCCCAGGCCCCCAGCTCCACCAGCACCACCTTCTTTTCATCCACCATGGCCAGAAGCAGACCCTCCGGTGAAGGAATCATGTGCATCATATAGTGAAAGAAGTGCTGGCAGGAGTGAGAGGCAGGGAAGTCAGAGGCAAGGACAGAGCGAAAAGGAACCAGAGCAAGGAAGGGGTGATTTCAGGGGTGCCTTGAACCTTGGCCTGATTCCATGTGGAGCTCTGGGGTACGCAGCAGGGGTCAGGGTCTACTCCAGAAAGAGGAACAAGAAAACGGTGCTCACTTGCCAGGCTAGAATGGCTCCAGGAGCCGAAGGGCCTCCTCCAAAGAGGGTCACATACTGAAGCTGAGGATGCTCAAGGGTTGAAGCAAATCTGGAAAATGCCCCAGGGTCCATATTCTAAGCCAAGCCCAGCAGCTATTTCTCAGCCCCTAGGCTCTGAAACCCCAGAGATCATCTCTCTTCTAGCTGAGGTGGGGGGTGAGGGAGGGAGCCATCTTTGCTGCTATCCTAAAGATCATCTTTAGGAGCTGATGAGCTCAGCATGGCTTGCACCTGAGGCAGGAAGCCCACTGCCACCTCTACAGAGGGGGGGAACATCGAGTCACTTGTCTTTGGCTCTTGCGCTTGATTCAAATGGATAAAAGGAGGCTAAATAAGAGAGGATGCGACTGTTCACAGAACTTCAGCAAATCGAGCTCATATTTTGGGACAAAATAAAAGGCCTCTGAGATTTAATATGAAATCCTCCTACAAGGAAGATGATTGAATACATTACAGGAGCTTCCATTTGAACCATGGCAGATATTGAATATGCCTTTCATTTCTGTCTGCTGTTCAGCACCTCTGCTCATTTCCTCGATGCTTGAGGCTCTGATATTGAGGAAGCTTAACGAGATCGGAATCAGTGTTCTGGCCACGGAGTGACAAGGGCAAAGAGGTAGGAAGACCAGGGACCCTGGGCTGGAAAGCTGAGGCTACAAAAATGCCTGGAGCGTCAAAATCTTAACCACAGACTGGTACTGAGCTTCAATAGCAACATGACCTACCACGTATCCAAATACAGAATGGGAATAAAGGGGGCGCCACAGTGGGAGTTACAGAAGTCAGGGTCAAAGGTCAATAAGCACTAGGTGCATCATCGTGTACCATTTGGTTATTGGAAAGCAAAACCCTCTTCATCTGCTTGAACTAAGGGGACTTTCATGAATAGAATCAGGAATGGAGACTTGAAATCCACAGTGAAAAACCAGAAAGTCAAAAGCCAAAGCCACTCTCTTCTCTCTGATACCACCTTAAAAATGAATGCTTACTGAGGCCCCACTATGTGCCATTATCCTTGCTGAATGCTCTATGCCCACAGCCTCAAGATGAACCTACACAAAAACTCTCTGAGATAAAACATCCCCATTTCCAGAGCGGGAAACCGATGTTCCAAAAGCTTAAGGAAAATCTCAAAGTTCCACAGCTTTTTATTCAATTTTTATTTTGGCTTAATTTTAATGAACTGAAGGTTATAATGGATACCTGTGGCTGAACATGCTGAACCATTGAAGTCTAAAGGCTGACTTGACAACGGTCCAAGACTAACTGGCTGTGACAAATTTGGACTACAATTTTGACATCTATAAAATGGGGAGATACACTGTATCTCTTAGAGGTATGGTGAGGGTTGAGTTGAACTTATGACAGGTTTAGAACAGTATCTGCTGTATAGTACTTGCTCAACAAGTGTGTATACCACAGAAGGTGGTAGGAAGCTTTAAGAGAGGAGTCATCTGTGTGAGTTCCCTTTGAGAGAACTCATGCTCAGACTAGTGACTTAAGCAACAGGACTTTATTTTCTTATAATCCTGGAAGTTTCAAGTCCAAGATCAAGGTATCAAGAAGTTTCTTTGGAGTCTTCTCTCCTTAACTGGTCCTTGGTCATCTCTCTGTGTCTTCACATCATCTCCCTTCTGTGATGTCTGCATATTAATGTCATCTTTTTATAAGGGTATCTTGCTAGATTAGAACCCACCCATAAGATCTCATCTTAATATTATTAGTCTTTTAGAGATCCCATCTCTAAATAACAGTCACATGGTGGAGGTACTGGAGGATAGGACATTTTTTGAAATTAATTTATATATATATGTATATATATATATATATCTCACATCTTTGTTTTTCCCAGAGATCACCCACTTCCTTCCCTCCTTGACCATTTCCTCCCATTCCCCCCCCCCCAGTTGTGTACTTTAGTTTGGTTCTTAGCTTGTTTTGACTTTGACATATGAATTGGTGGGTGGGGAAGGAGAGACACAATTCAACCCATAACAAAAACACAGCAGACCCAAAAACTCAAGACTGCCAGTTCCATTTCTGACCAGGATGCTGATCTAGCTGGACCACAGGTGCCATCCCCCATGGTCCACCCTGGAGGAAGCAGAGGGGAAAGTGGAGAATATGGGAGGCGCTGCTAGAAGGGCTGGGGGCTGTTGAGGTGAGTGGGGGAGAACCTGGATCCCAGTAAGAAGCATTTCAGCAGGTCTGTGGGAGGACAGTGGGGGTAATGGGATACTGATCCCTGTAGCTTCCTAGGAACAAGCAATACCTCACCCACAGTTCATCTCAGATCTCAGTCCAGACGCCATCAGGTACAGAATCAGGGCTGGGTCAAGGCTGGGTGCTTGTGACATACTGAAGACAGCAGGTGGGGCCTAAGTGTCCTCAGGAAAGTTGCTTCTACAAAGGTAGGTGAGGACCTTTCCCTTTCACATCCCCAAGAATCTCCTTCCAGAGATACAACCCTTGGGAGCCAAGAGTGAGCCTGAATAGCTGTTGGGGAGAGGTGATGGACTACAGGTTTCTGGTGTCTGAGATGCTCCATTTTGGGGGTTATCCATCCCTAAACTTCTGAATCACAGGAGTGACCTTTGCCCATTCATAGGGCCCATCATAGCAACCCAATGCCTCCAAGGCAAAATGAGCTCACATCCCCTAACCACAGGGCAGGCAGGGCAACAAATGTGTTACAGGTTACAAAAGCTTTGAAAGTTAGAACAGATGGATTGGAATTTAAAAGTATGCTGTCATTGAACATATTGAAGAGATCAAAGAAGATATGGAACCATATAGAACAAGAACAAGAAAATCATTTTAAAAACCAAGCTGAAATATCAGGTAGGAAAAATATCATGGCTGAAATGGATTGATAAATGAATTAATTGATAACATTGGCTAGGTAAATGAACACAGAAAGGATACAGCTGAAGAATGAAGGAATCAAGTGGAAGATAGGATTGAGGAAATATTCCAGGAAAAATAAAGGCAAGATTTTAAAAAAAAGAAAAAAAAAAAAAAAAACCTAAGTGACATGGAGGATATCACTAACTTCCAAATAAGAAAATTGCCAGAAAGAAAGAGAAATGAAACTGGATAAAAATATTTGAAGAAATATTGGCAACACATGTCTCAGACTTAAACAAAGAAGAATCTACTCATTTCCACAGGCAGCAAATCAGGAAATCCCCACATCCAGACACATTTCAGTAAAAGCTAAGCTATCAGCAAAACCCAAAGGAGAACTCTAAAGGCTTCCAAGGAAAAGAAAAAGAGCACATTTTTAAAAGAATCAGACTGACATCAGTATTTTTTCATCAACAGTCCTGAATGCAAGAATACACACAGTCATATTTCCCAGGAATTAAATGAAAAAAGCATAGAACTTAAAATGCTGCACTCAATTAAGCTGTCATTCAAATATGAAGGCCTGGTAAAAATATTTTCAGACATAGAAGACCTCAAAGATTTACCACACAAAGCGCCACATTGAAAACAATTTTGGATAAATATCAGATGATACCAGATGCACAGTGGCAGGTGATCAAGTGCCTTGGTGACTGTTTGAAGCTGTCTTTAAAGTATGGCTAAGACAAGTAAGAGAGAGATGATATCCATGAAAACACAGAATCCACACTCCCCAGATACTACTCAACATAACCCTATACCAGCAGCATCAGTATAACCCGGGTTTTTTCACAACACACTGAAACAAACTATGCATTTTAATAAGATCCTTGGGTGGTATGAATACACATTATAGTATGTCAGCATAGCAGGCTGAGTGGTGAGGAGGGAAGACGCAAAGCGACAGAAAAGCATGTTGGCTTCTTGTTTTATTAGAGAGGAGACAGAGATATCAATTTTTTAAAAGAAGACAAGGATTAAAAGTTAAAGCAAACTGAAATAGATTAGAATGGATAAACAGAAGTCAAGACCAATAAACTACAGCAACACAGGCATGATGGATGAGTCCTGGTAAATAAGGAGCTAAAGCAAGTTCCAAACGATTATTGACAATATGACCCACATTTTACAAAATTAAAAGCAACCAAAATAAAAATATAAGCATTTAAGAATATAAATGGAAGCCATAAATATACTTAAAGGAAAGCAAGCAAATAATGAATGAGGACTGAAAATGGTGGCCAACTTGGATGGAACAAGGCAGGGGGGAGGCTGAAAGGAAACCATATGGTTAGATGCTCATTATCATCAATTTTCTAGCTACCATTTGGGGCCTGAGTTCATGGGTGTCTATTACATTATTAAAAATGATTCACTATAATACAATTAACTGAACAAAACAAAGTTCTGCATGAAGCAATGGGAGGATGGTGTGAAATAGAGGTTCTAGTCAATGTAGTTTTGCTCACCTGAAAGTCAATACAAAACTCCAGTGCCTGGCACAGAGTCTAGTGACTAGCCAAGTGCTCAGTTCATAGACAGAGGCTTCGAAGATGGTATAAATGGTCAATCAGAGGGTCCAGGTGAAGACTAGTGAAGAGGATGTAGCACTATTATCCAGGCAAGAATTGGGGTGGGGGGAGCAGGAGGGATGGGACCGGTGAGAAAAGAAAGGAGTTTAAAGATAAAACACAATGATCTAATGGATATAACACAAGATGTGTGGCCTGATAACATCTGGAGACTGAGAAGGGAGAGGAATCGAGGTTGGTAACCAGGTTGTGCGATCTCTAAAAACAAATCACAACATCATCCCACAATCCAAAGAGATGGTGGATGGGTTACTTGATTCTTCTAATATTTTCGTGTGGAAGCTTCCCAATACAGAGAAAATTTGGGAAGAATTATATGGCTGAATACCTACATACTCTCAACCTAATTGACCTAGTTGACCTAAAGTCAACTAATGGTTGATTTTCATGTAAATCTATCCTTTTAGCTGTCTCCTTAGTGAGCATCGGTGGTATAGTGGTGAGCATAGGTGCTTTCCTTTTAGCTATCTATCCAACCTCCCAGCCAACCATCTTTTCCGGATTATTGTTAGTTTTTTAGAAGTCTGCCTTACATTGCAAAAGGAAGAAAGCAAATTTAACAGAAAATTCACCCCCCCCTCCTTAAACATAGAAAGCAAATGGTTGACAATGATGTCAAACCTCCCACCCTGACACATGCACCCAACCAAGGTAGTTGCACTCCTTCAGGGCTGTTTATTTATAATGCAGTTCACATTAGATATTAAACAGGTTGCTTGGAAAGCAAATATTGTTAACTTTAATTGTTCTTTAGAGGAGTTTTATGGTGGTGGCAATTTGCATCATTGCCATTTGGTCTGGGGTTTGGAGATACACTCGTTGCCTAACATTTCAAATTATTTACCATCTATGATGAGCATAATTAAATTCTGTGTGCATCAAATAATACTCGGATGTCAGTTACAATCAAAATTGACTCCTTGGGTTACACAGTGCTCTTCCTTTTCCCCATAAATCAACAATCCTAGGTTGGTGATGTCGGGCTACATTTACGAAAATTCTTCCTCAGAAGGGACTAGAAGTGAGAACTGTTCTTCCAGAATAGTCAAGGAGCAGTCCCAGTTATCCTCTAGGCAGTCAGGGGTGTTATTTTGGTTAATGAAGTGCAATGTAGATGCTGGCCACATTCAGGGTCCCATTTCATTTTTGGGGTGATGCCATACAATCATGAGTCATCTGCTCATTTCCAGGTATTCTCTCTTTTTCTCTCTCTCATTCTCTTTCTTTCTTGTCTCTCCACCAGCTGACACCACTATAAGCTTCCTTTCCACTTACTCATGTAAGGTGAATAATTCTCCTTCACAACTTTGCTCAGGTGTCAGCTTCCAAAAAGTCTTACTGTTAGCCAACCGGACTGAGGGTGAGGCCATTTCTTTCATGTATATGCCCAGTTCCTGCTATCATTTAGCCATCATGGCCTTTCCTTTTTCATTCATTCATGGGGTATTTGTTGAGTATCTACTAAGAACACTTCCAGGCACTATGGTCAGAGAGATTTAAAATGCCGTGCCCTCCTGGAACTTAACAGTCCTCGAGGACATCCCACATACATGTACACGCATGCACATGCACCAGAAGCTGCTATATTCCTGTTAAAACGCCTGCCTCCCCTTCAACTAGAAAAAGAAAGACTCAGCTTTGATGCAAGATAAACAAGGTTCATGTTATGAATCTCAAACATATTAAGCTCAGAACCATGAGCAAAGGTAGACTAGCCCTTTGGGACCTCCGTTTCTCCAATCAATCAGTGGGGTGACAGGAATCTTCCTTGATGGTTCAAGGTTTAATTTCTATTAGATGTAAAAGATGTACCAAAGCCTAAAATGTAGAGTGTGCAGAGTGATTTGTAGCTGTAATTACAATTATCATCAATCACCCCAGCATAAAAACCATCTCTTCATTATGTAAGGACACAAAGCCCACTGATTCTACACCAAGTTTGTAACTCTGTAGTCATCCGTTCTGCTAACTGACATTTCCTACTCCCCTCCATCTAGGTAAGATCACACTCTACAATCCCCTTGAAATCAGACATTGCCGCGTAACTTGCATTTGTCTATGGCATGTGAGTAGAAGCCCTTAAGATCCCCTGCAGGACTTGCCACATTCTCTTCTCTCTGCCCCAGAGACTGAAAACACTGCAGAGGGTGGAAACCCTAAACATCTGAGTTCCTGGGTGAGTACAATTTGCAGCAGAAAACACCTAAGATGGCTGTAGCATGAACGAATCTTCAGCCTTTTCATCACCAAAATGTCCAGATTTTTGTTACTGAGGTTTAACCCAGCCTTGCTGACTAATACATAACCATTCTACCAAGCCCAGTACCCAGAAAAAATTCCAGCATGCTCTCCTTTCACAATCCTCCCTCTTTCCCCATATTACTCATCTCACTGTGCTCTCTTCCACAGAAACTATGAAACCTTAGATATTCTTCAGTTTCATCTTCATTGTATCTCTTTCTAAAAACCTTGACCCACTTATCTTCAGCACTTCTCAAAGGCTTCTTTCCATTTCTACCATACAGTTTCATTTTCTCTACCTGCAAATCTAGGCAAGTCAAATCCTGGAACCAGATTGCCTGACCTCAACTATAATATCTGTCACCAAAGCACTCACTCCCCTAAAAACCACTTATTAACACACACACACACCCAGGGAATTCTGCAATAGAAAGTCATAGCCATGTGGTCCTGAAATGATCAGAGAGATTCTAAAAGTAGGGGAACTATATTTGGTACAAACACAGAGGGTAACTGAATTTCTGAGGGATTAAACATTTTTTCCAAATCTCTATGATTCAGTTGATCTATGGTAGCAAAATAAAAATGATTCAGTAGGGGATGTTAGACCACAAACCTTTCCAGCTCAGATGATGCACACAGAGGAATGGCCACAGAATGCAGAAGGCCAAACTCTTCAAAAATTAATAAGCTTCCTTCCCCAGCACAAACAGAAGGGAAGTCAATTCACAATTTGGAGACAAGGCATGATCGGTCAAACATGTTGCCAAATGAAGCTAATTGAGAATCACAGCAAAATTTTGATTAGTCAGGATGCTCTTGGTCACCGTATTTTCTGACATGTTCGAGTATAGTTACAATGTCTACTGATCATTCACTGCCAAGAATGCTAGTCCAAAGAGGAAGCTGTATCATGTATAAGACAGACCACTGAGTGTGACTTCAAGTCCCTTGGGAATGACCAAAGATCTTGCTGAATATATGGGTTCTCAACCACCTCCTGCCAATCACCTCACCCAAAAATCCTGCTTTTAACTCACTGATTGCTGGCTATGCCAGGTCTGTTCATAATATCATGACTTTGCCCCAGTGACCACTGCTTGAATGCTTGCCCCTGCTCATTGCTACATAAACACCTCATATAATCCTCAAACATGAAACTTCCATAAATTCCAACTACTCTGACAATTAATAGCTATGATCTCTGAACTGCCCCCAGCAACACTTCGTTCGTGTAGTTGTAATAGCTTTGACCACAGTATACAGCAGTTCATTTGTTAGTTTATTTGTCCCCCCCCCCTCCCTCCCAGCTCCAAAAAACAATCCACACTTAGCCTAAAACTCCTTAAGAGCAGGAAATGTATCTTACATGATTGTGTCTTCGTGGCACTCAACACAATACTTGATCATAAAAGGTGCCCAACAAATATTTGTTGGGTGAATGAATGAATGAAAGGGAATGTAGTGCAAGTACCCAACAATGTACAAGAGTTTGAATCTCACCAGACTCTGAAGCTGTCCTAAAAGTTCTACAGAAAGATGGATTTAGATACACAGAAGATAGATAGTTCTAGGTTCAGAATAAATTTCACACTGAATAACCTAAAAATGGCAGTGAATTGATTAGTAGAGACTGTACTTGGAATTAGAAATCACTGGTTAGGCATAGTCTCAATGTCTGTGGCGCACAGATATATTTTTGCTTTTCATTTTGTTTTTATTGAAGTGACATTGGTTTATAATGTTTTATGAGTTTCAGGTTGCAGCCTTATAAAGCAACATCTGTATGTTCTACATTAAGTCCAACATCAGAAGTCTAATCTCCATCTATAACCATCCAGTTACAAGAGACTAGTTACCAGTAGGGAAGGGGATAGACACACTCTTACTTTTCAGCAAATCTCACCTGTGTTTTTAGAGGACCTTGACAGGTTTTGCCTACCTAGTTTCCTTTGTTAGTAAGAGGATGTCAATGTTCCTTGTGGGAATTCTCTCTCTCTCTCTCTCCTGTTAGACCCAATTTTTGGATTAGCAATAAGGATATCCTGTCTTCTTTGAGTGAAGGAGTGTTCCAAATTTACCCAGATCATGCTCTCTCCCCCTAATTTGAATGAGCATGTGAATATAAGAACTCAACCTAGAGAGGTTTTCATTGCTTATCTCTAAATAGTTTGGAATTACCTGGTTCTTATCTTTTGGAGGCCTCAAATCTGAGCATCTCAAGATTCCAGAACTGGTTTCTGTTGCTTACCACCCAAAAAATCCTGGCCATGTTGTTGCTGGACACCTCCACTATGTCCTCACACCCCTGAGCTCCACACCCAATCCAAATATGACAGGGAAAGCAGGCACATTTATATAACAGAGACTAAAGAATCCAGAAGGGAATTTGTAGACTGCTCCATGAAACCCCTTCCCCCTGAGTAACAGCATGTCAAGAAGAGCCCTTCCCAAGGGAACACAGTCAACTGATAGCAAAACACAGGTCTGTTCAAATTCCAATTCCCTGTTCTCTTGCACCCAAGTCAATGAAGTTATCCTTATCACTAGGGGGCCTATTATGAATACTTATGGCTCAACCTTTCTCATTGAGCTAGAATTAATAGGGGAGCAATTGTAAAAATTCACTGTGTTGCATATATACAAGTTGCATTACTTATATGTCCCTCCAAAAGGGCAACTCTCATTAACAACTGCAGATTCAATTAAGTATATTTTTCTGCAGGAGAAAAGGCAAAGGATAGGGTGAATCAGCCTTTCTTTGTCCAGTTGTCTGACAACTCTCTGCTCTGAAGTCAAGATGTTTCACCGGCCCAGCGATTGCCCAAATTGGATTAACTAGCTTGTCTGTAGCCCTGTCTTTAGGGGCCTCAAGTGTTTCTTCCCCAGCACCACCAGACTCGAGCTGCCCATCAAATTGCAGGACACACTCCCTGGGATAATCAGGTTTCCTAAATATCAGCTCAAGTCCTGACATCATATCATTCCAGAATAACTGATGGCACCTGAAAAGGAAAAGAAAGAAAATTGTCCTTGAATATCGGATTCAGATACTAGGTTCTTCAGAGAAGGTGAATGGGCTGTAACTGCCTTCAAAATGGACCCCTGACACCTGTGCTCGGATGTTTACTGCAGCACTACTTACTTATAATTGCAAGGACTTGGAAGCCACCTAAATGCCCCCAAACAGAGGACTAGATGAAAACGATGTGGTCTATATACACGATGGAATATTACTTATCAATTAAAAATGACAAGTTTGATGATTTTATGATAACATGGATGTACTTAGAAGAAATCATATTAGCAGAAACAAGTCAAAAAGAAAAAAACAGAAACCAAATGGTTTCACTAATATATGGAATATAGGGAAAAATAAACAAAAGCCATGAGGAAAAGTCAAAACAAGCTAAGCATCAAACTGAAGCACACAACTTCGGGCAGGGGGGAAAGGGAGAGAATGATGGGGAGGGTGGGAGGAGGGGGCAAATCCCTGGGATTACAATGATGTGAAGTTTATATATAAACAAATTTTTAAAAATGGACCCCTGGGTCTACTCTTGCCTCAAAAATCCATTCTCCAGAAAAATATTACCCAACCGGACCATTTCACTGATCAAAACTACTCACTGGTTTCTGGGTCACTTCTAATTTGCACTGTTCAATATGGTAACCATTAGTTATTAGCATCTGTTCCAATTTAACTTTCAATTAATTAAAATTAGATAAAATTGAGAATTCAGGTCCTCAGTTGCACTGGCCACATGTCAATTGTCCAATAGTCACATATGGTTAGTGATAACCATAATGAACAGAGAAGATATAGAACATCCTAATCATCACAGCAAGGTCTACTGGGCAGTACTGATGCAGAAGAAAGCCTGCATTCTCTCCTGTGGTCTAGAGGATTCTATGCGACTTCCGAAGATCTCACCTGATTGTACGCCACCTTTGCTCTTATTCACTTAGTTCCAGCCACACTGGACTCTGAGTTCAAACCTTGCCAATTTTTTTCCCACCTCAGGACCTTAGAGAACCTGGAGTTCTCTTTGACCTAAGCACTCTTCCACTCCATTATTCTTTTCAGTTACTAGTGCAAACGTTGCCTTCCAAGAAGACTCTTTGTGATCATCCTAGTTCATTATACTGCTACCATTTTAATACTAGCTCTATTTAATGATTTGTGTGCTTTTCCCCATGCTCTCCATATACACTCATGTACTAGAATATAAGGCCAAGAAGAGCAAAAATCTCTGTCTAACTTATTTACAACACATCTTTAATATCTACAAGGTGCCTGGCAGCAAGTAAGAACTCCAGAGGACTTTTGTGGAATGAAAAGACTCAATAGAAAGCAAAGATAGGCCAGAATTTATGGGGCAATCCTCTGCAGAGAATGCTAATGTGAGTAACCCCGTGGGGACCACTAACATAAGCTGAACACTGCACTGAAAGGGAGCTAAGAATGTCTGCCAAAACCAGCTTTCTCCTTTTTCACAGGATTTTCTTTACTCTGGTTGTTTTGATTAATTGCCTTCCAGATCCACCCCAAGAACAGTGACGATGGTATTAATAATAATGGCGGTCATAAAAGTAATCAGCACGGAGCGTGGCTCTCGGTCCTCATCCTCTAAAGAGAGATGAGCCACACAAGAGCGCGGGGTGAGTAAGGAGATTCATGAATGTTTTAAATGACAGCATCCCCAGAGCTTGCCTCCCCAATTATACACCAAATTAGGCCACCACCACCACCCCCCACTCTCCCCAAGCTTCAGAGGCTGACTCATGCTTCATGAAAAGACCTTTTTCCCATTCAAGACCGGGCAGCCAGCCAAGAGCCAAGCAGGCTTCTGCAGCCTCCCTGCCACAGTTGGGTTCAGCCTCCATGTCCCTGTCACCTCCTTCCCCATCAGTGAGCAGAGGTGAGCTGAGCATCCAGGCTACCGACAAAGGCTTCGGGTTAGACTCCAGAGCTCCAGCAAGCAAGCCAAGGGGCGCTCACGACCTCCCCTATACAAAATCAGGATTTGGGGGGACATGCTCAAGCAGGTGTCACCCTTTAAATATTGCCCCAAGAATTGGATTTTGATTTTTTTAGGCTAGAAAATCAGTTCCCAGGGAAACTGGACATAAGGAGAGGTGCTGGTGCTGGTGCTGGTGCTGGTGCTGGTGCTGGTGCTGGTGGTGGTCTTACTGTTCAGCTCCTTTGGGGCAGATGATCTTCAGTGATCTCCACTCCTCTCCCCACCAGATCCCATCACACTTCCAAACTGTATTTCCGTTGATCTCCAATTGTCTAGTGTTATGACGGTTTCACCACAGATCACTGTTGACCTTCCCAGAAGGGGTTAACAAACTCTGAACAGCAGACCAAATCCAGCTCATCGCCTATTCTCATCAATAAAGTTTTATTAGCACACTCACTCCTTTACACCTCACACCTGACAGAACTGATATGCATCACCCAAGGCCAAAGCATCCACACACCTGAACAAGTCACAGTGTATCTGTTCACAGGAAAGATCACTAAGAATTAAGTCCATATCCCCTTGGGTCTGACTTTCTTATGCTTTGAATCACACATGCAATTGTAATTTGCTCATTCCCATTAATATCCTATCCCATTGTATGATCACACCGAGAATTATTTATCCATTCTGCTGATGATGAGTATCTAGGTTGTTTCCAGTTCGGGTTTTATTGGAACAGACCTAGTATTCTGAGCAGATATTCTTGCACATGTCTTTGCGTGTAGTTTATTCACTTATAGTCAGGTAGTCTGTAAAGCCAGCAGGGTTCATTGATTAATTATTCAATTATCTGATCATGGCTGTTTAGATCAGTGGCTCCCAAACTCATGTGCACACTGGAATTACCTGAGGGCTTTTGAAAGTAAATCATGATCCCTGAAATTATTATTTATTTGCTAGGGGATGTAGCCTGAACTTTGGAATGTTTTAAGCCTCTTGGTTATTCTAACCTGCAGGCAAGTTTGGGGGCCACTGACTTTTTCGGTTGTTTCCGACATTGTCACGACCGTCAGCAATGCTGCATAACTACTCCTTGCTGCCTCGATGACCACCACCACACCACATCCTCCATGCTCCCACGGTCTACAGCAAGGGAAGGAACGGTGGGGCTAGTGGAGGTAAGCATCCTTAGTTTTGCCAGATGCATCCAAACTGGACTCCAAAATAGCTCTACCAAGAGGGCCACATCTGGCCGGGCACGGTGGCGCGTGCCTGTAAGTGACATCTTATGGACTCGTAACTGAGTCTGGGGATCACGGTTGGAGTCCCGCCCAGAGCAACACAGCAATACCTAGTCCCAAAAAGTAGCTGGGCATGGTGGCACGTGCCTGTAATCCTAGCTACCTGGGAAGCTGAGGCTGGGGATCGCTTGAGTCTGTAATACCACGGGCAACATGAGCCTGTGGTTCCACAGGCAAAAATAGCAAGACCTCATCTCAAAAAAAAAAAAAGAGGGCCACATCTTATTCATTTCTAGAAGCCCAGGGACTGTGACAACCCCCCATCGTGTAGGAAGCACCAGAAACTTCTGCTGAAGGACTCGAGTCAGGCAAAAATCCAACAGGTCATTCGATGGCCTCCCTCCAGGAAGAAGAATAATAAACACCCTGGCGGATCGGAGGCTTTCACAGGTCCACAGGCTCAGTAACCTCGCTGGGCAGCGTCCGCTGAGACTTCATTGCTCGGTGGGATACTTGAAGTGTTTCTCAGGCGTCAGGCGCTGGGCTGGAAATGAAAGAGGCAAGCTGCCCAGTTTTTAAAGGGTCCAAGTTCTGTCCACACACACCGCCAGTGCCAAGGAGAAAGGGGTTTTCACAGAGATGGGGCGGAGGGGCAGAAGGAGCGTCCACTCTGAAGTGCACGGACAGGTCCCATTTCTGCCGCTTATCAGCTGCGTGAACTTGAGCGAGTCCCACAGCTTCTTTCAGACATGGCGTCCTGGTCTAGAAGTGAGAATTACGATGGAGGTGATGGGGGGAGGGGTGATATGAGGAGATCAGGACGCTCCTTCAACAGGGAAGGATCTGGAAGGAAGCAGCATTGGAGCTTGAGCTCAGGGTCATGTTGGGATGTGGAGCTGAGGAGATGGATGTCCCCAAGGAAAGCAAAAATACAAGATGCCGGAAAGCAAAGTGTTCTCCAGAGAATAGCTGAGGAGTCAGTTTTGATCAGTGGTGCCCAAAGTGAGGCTACTCTGCCCCCAGGTACCACTTGGAAATGCTAACAGCATCTGGGACATAGAGTCCCAGGAAGTGGGACTGCCTTGAAGTGGGAAGCCCTCACCCCCATGACTGAGTAGAATCCAGCCTAGGATGGTAACAGCGCCAAGGTCAAGTTTCAGTGCAGTGGTTATCAAGAACATTTTCCTCAATCTTCATTTCCTAGGAGAAGAGAGTTGAGACTAAGAGACTTGAGATTCCCTTCACTAGTCTTTTTAAACACCTTTCTTTCATCATTCATTGCCAAGTGTAATGGTGTCTGCCTTTGTTGAGCACCTACTATGTGCTAAACACCTGACATGCATCACTTCCTTCAAGAACAACTTTAGGAAGCAGGTGGCATTTTAAAGAACAGAAAACTGAGGTTCACAGAGGCAGGCCTTTGCAGCTTCCAAGTAGGGCAGAGGGAGTGAACTCCACTCCCCCAGGCTGCCCTTCATGAAGAAGCAGTCACCCCAAGAGGACTGGTGGTCAGCCAAGTCCATTCATCTTTTGCTGGAGTAATGGAAGGTTTGTTCATCTGTTCCAAACTCATTAGGAGAAATTCTTGTATCATGTCTCTCTTACCGGGGAGACTGCTCTGCATACAGTAGATGCTCAATTAAAGAGGCAGAAAAGAGGTGTCTGCTCCAGGAGTGGGGTGGTTGTCAACGTGTATGGGTTTCTTTGTGAGGTGACAAAAATGTTCTGGATAGTGGGTGGTGGTGATACAACTTTGTGAATATGCTAACAACCACTAAATTGTATGCCTTCAAAGGCTGGAATTTTATGATATGTAAATTATATCTCAAATACACAAACATGAATTTCAAAAGGACTTCAAACAGGTCTCTACATTAGGCACTTCAGTTTCTTAGGAGCTGATCTTTAAAGACAAAAACAATAATTTAGTAGTGTTGCTGACTCAAACCTCTCCTAAAGGATGGAGATGTGTGTGTGTGTGTTTATATGTGGACTAATGAATGACTCAGGCTAAGCACCTATTAGAAGAAATCACCATCATCAATAACTAGTTAATTCATGATCACTAATGAGAATTGCTCATTTGTGCAGAATTCTAATAGATACGTCTTCTCAATTGAGCCTTTTGACAAACGCAAGAATTAAACAAGGCAGAAATTACTACTCTTGTTTGTTGTAGAGAAACAAGTCTCAAGAGAGCTTGAAGCAACTTTTCTAAGGTTAACGCAGCTAGGAATTCACGCCATCCTCTGCTGTATACTTGAATTCTGTTGATTTGTTCCTTTGTACTTCACAAAAGCTTGGCAATCTGGTGAATTCTCTCCATCTCAAGCCAGATTGTGTATCTATAAAATATTATCCTTGACCAAGCTGCAACATCAGACTTCATCAGAGCTGTAGTCTAAACACATCCTGTTAAATTTCCCAGAGGACGAGCTTACACAACAAAACAATAACCCCGTGACACTAACACTGCTGGATCAAACTGTTCCTGAAGGCTACCTTTTCTGTGGACACTTTATTCACATTGTCAATGAATCCTATTATTCGAATTAATATTAATTTCTGTTGCATGCAAAAGGCAGGAAATCCCAATGTCTTCACTGATGTACCATCACCTCTTGAATTCATGTTACATGGATGACACTCCATAGAGTTTCCTTTCAACCATTTTTCATTGTTCATACAACAGATACTGAGTCCCTGATAGATACCAAAAGTCTGGGCCTGAGAATAAGAGACACATTCTTTCTCCCTTAGGATTTAGCTGTGTCTGTATCTTGGCTCCACGTTCAAACTCAGCATCTCAGGACAGATCTGAAAATGGTCTAATTCCTAACATAACCAGAGCAGAACTTCAGCGGCAATTTGTTCTCATGAAAACCCGATGTATCGGTGTCATTAGTGTGCGAGCTGCAGCCCTTTGATGATTCCTTGTTTGCAGAGCGCTTTTCATTTTGCTAATTATAAGGCTATGACTCAAAGGGCCCAGAAGCCCCCTTGGTGAGGGCTGGAGGGAAGGGATTACATGAATGACTTTCTCTCAGCTGCCACATCCGGGACATGTAAGAGAGCTTGTTTTAATGTCTGCTGCCTGAGGTGGTACTATCTGACTCTGGGCTAAATTTCCTCCGTCTGCCTTTCACAGCTTGATGTAAAAGCCTCCACCCTGCACAACCTGCTGAAACCATGGAAGGGGAGGCAGGAGTGGGGGTGAGGGGTGGGGTCTGAGTGAGGAGGGGATTTCAGCCCCACCCAGACCACCTCCTATTCCTGTCACCTTCACCAGCTATCCAGGTCCTGTGTACCTCACTCTCCCCATCTGGAAAATGGGACAAATAATAGTGGCTTCTTCCTCGCATTTATGAAGCCTGAGTGACAGGGAGGAGCTTGGCACATGATGAAGGTTGAACCGACGCGCCCTATTGTCATCGTTATTAGTTACCCCACACACTGAACAATCTCTCCTCTAAATCCCTGCCCCCAGCCTGTCTCCCCCAGCCCTTTGCTATAGTCACCCCGAAATGCTTGTTTATGCCTCTGTCATTTCCCTCTTGCCCCCACCAGGAGACCCTGAAGGTCAAGGTCATGTGCACACACCTCTGTTCCCTGGTGCCCATCTCTGCTGGAGGAGTGGGCCAAGCTTGGTTCTCCTCCCCTGCCCCGTGTCCTGGGTGACACATTCATTCACACTGCACCCCTCTCCCCTTCATCACGCTCAGCGCCCCCCTCCAAATGCCATCACGCAGGGGGTGAAGCAGCTCTTGGAGGAAACACGGACATTCCATCATTCAGGTGACACAGCACCCTTCGCGCCACCAGGGCACAGGAAGGTGAGTTAGGGAGTTAGAAAACCCAGACCTAACAGTGGCCCGAATGGGGTCCCATTCCATTCTTGCTCCCCCTGGGCCTGAGCAGGTCTGGGAGTCCCTCTGAGCCTCAGTTTCCCCTTCCTGACTCCTAGGGCTGCTGTTGAGAACTGAAGCTTGTGTCTGAAATGACAATGGCACAGTGCCAGCTGGCCCAGGATGCCAGAGTGGATGCTTCCTTCCTGTCTGTTCAGGGAGAGCCCGGCTGACAGCAGCAGGCAGGGGGCCAAGTCTTGTGTGACCCACAGCGGCCATGCTGGGTGCGCTGATGTCGCCATCACCACAGGGGCCACTGATCTCATTTTAATTATTCTGAATGGCCTGGCGGACTGGCTCTGGCTGCCCAGCCTCAGCTCTGCTAGAAGATGTCACTCCCTGGTGGAGAGAGTTCTGGCAGGGATGTGCGATCACACCTGAGAGCCATGTGCAGGGAGGGGTCTGCCAAAGCCTGATTTGCAGAAATTCACTGGTCTGGGGGAAGCTCTAGCGTGGTGTGTTCCTGTGATTCCCCATGCAGAGGTGGCTCTTGTGGGAAGCCTTGCCCCGTTCACCGGCATTTTGGAACAAAATGCGTCGCCATTCTCCTCCCTTTCCTCCTCCCACTTCTTTCTCCCTTCTCTGGAAAACACCCCATTTGACCTTTGCCTCCAATACCTCTTACACCTCATTTCTGGTCACTCTACCTTATACACATACTACACCAGGCCTTAAGGCTTTTGTCCTGCTCTTCCCTCTCAACCACACAAAACTTAGTTCAAAGGTCACTTCCTCCGAGAAGTCCTCCAAGACTACTTATCATACGCCCCTGCTTTGGGCTTGCTGGTTTCAAGACCTGCGTGGATTTGAGCTCATGGAAAATGTCCATCTCCAGGCCTGATGGAGCCCAGACACCAATGCACCATGTCTACCATGAAAGTTCAAGCTCAGAGGCCAACATAGCAGCTGCTCTGCTAGGCAAGCAGTGGGTCTCAGGGGCCTAGGATGGATTATAAAGGCATAGGCACAGACAGATAGCAGGAAAAGGTACATGCAGAAGTGGTCTGACTGCAGGAAACCGCAGCATGTCAGGCCTTATGAGAGGTGATCCCACCCACCCCACCAGCTCTTCCCCCAACCCAGGTCCAGGGCCTCAGCACCAGCTCCCTGCCTCATGCGGCTCCCTCTTCCTGGAATGTCTTCCCTTCAAACACTCTCCAGTCTTCTCCTGCTGGTCAAATACTTCCACTCATGCAGAGCCCTGCTCGAGCATCTCTCCCTCTTCCAGGAAGCTTTCCCTGATTCCTCTTCCCCAGGTCATTATTCTGTCCTAGGGGCTTGCATGGACCTGACCTAGAGCCCATCTTCCATGGGTGTGTAGACCTTCTGGATGACCCTTCTGCCTTCCGGGGAGCAAACTGCTTCTGATCATCAACACATCCCTATTCCTACCCCAATGCACACAGTAGGCACTCTGTAAAGACCCACCAAGTCAGTAAACAATGGTTAGCAAATGTCATCTCCCAGCATGGAATGATCTGGAACAAACCACCTCTTCTTTGGCTTTTGCCTGTCATCCTTTGTAGAAATTGCATTACAACATTATGCGAGTTTCCTCAGCTGTCCTATTCCTATGCCTCCCTTTCTGCGCCCACAATGGTGTTTATTTAGATTAAGTGTGACAATCCAGGTCGAGTCCTCTGTGTGCAGCACATAGTACACACTCAGTTAAAATGAAATGCCCTTACAACCCTGCCCCAAGCTCTTCAATGATCAATAAGGGAGGGAGGGGTGTTCCTGAATCGCTGTTATGAAGACCAGAGCCTCAATTGAGTATGAAGGATGGAAAATGGGTCAACAGGTGCTCATCAGCCTGAGAGGCCCCTGAGCACAGTGCATGTGATCATTGCCAGCTCACTCAGCTCCCAGAGCCCCTTAGTCCCCTTTCTGCCCACCTGCGACCACCTCACAAGAGCCCAGCTCACCTTGCTCCTATTTGACGTGTGAACAATTAAGCCACGCGTGACTCAGAAGCCAAGTCTGGCCCTGTTCCTGTGTCCACCCATGGCCGCACACACCCCACACACAGCTGGGAGGGCCCTTTCTCTTCAGGATTCCCCGAGCAGATGTGTGCAAATTCAAATGCAGTCCTCACCCCCTTCCCCCCCCAACGGGGGCCTTGGCCTTGTCCAGAAAGTGTGTAGTTCTGGGGAGGCCGCAGAATGACCCTCCCTATCAGGTTGGAGAGAGAGCTTGTGGGATCCTCCATGGAGGACCCTGTGGATGGAGCTGCCAGCACTTCTGACCCAAAGCAGCTTCCAGAACTGAGGCACCAGCCACATGGAGACCCTGCCCACAGATCCCCCTGGCTCCAGCGTCTCCCAGTCTCCCACCTTCCACTCTCCCACGCTGGTCTCTGGATTTCATGCTACGAGCACTGGCCCCCTTCTCCTGTTCCTCTGCTCCCACCTCTGGTCAGCTGTCCATCCTGCAAAGGCCCAGGCCACTCCCACCTGCAGACCTGACAGTAGCTTCCTGGGCCCTCTGTGGGGACGGAGGTTCCACCCCTACCTCCTTGCCAGGCCTTTCCCACTCATGCTTCAGGTCTCCACGTGGGCTGTGGTTCCCCCAGAATGTGATGCCTCACCCCAGATTAAATGCTCACCCCATGCCCCCCACCCCCGTCTTCCAGCCCAAACCCCACGTGTTGCAATGGTCACTTTGCACAATTCCTGTTTCTAGCGTCAGGTTCTTCCTAACTGGACTCCAAGCTCGTCAAGAGCAGGAAACTCACCTTGTTGTTCACCTTGATCTCTCCTGCCTATGGAAGGCTAGAAATAGCTGTGGAAGGAAGGATGGGGGTGAGAAAGGGAGGAGGAGAGAGAGAGATGGACTGAAGGAAGAGGAAGGAAGGAGGGAGGTGTGAGGAGGGGCTGGAGGGAAAGGAAGGAAAGAGAAAGGGGGTGAGAGAGGAGGAGGGGAAGACTGAAAGGGAGGGGAGGGAGGGGGAATAGGAGAGGGGGAGGGAAGAGAGGAAATGAAATGAACTTTCCTTCATTCTGCCTGTACCTGCCATCCCGCTGGACCCTGAGAACGGAAAAAGAAGTAACTAGAAAAACATATATATTGTTTGCAGTGTCGCAGGAGATGGTTCATTTACACAAGAAAATGTATCCAGAGTTCAAGGCTGCACAAGATCAGGGCCAAATGCCAAGTGAGCACACCAGGCGGATAAATACGTAAGGGCTGTGAGAACTGTGTTGACCTATTTATAAAGCGTCTCTTTCAAGGTTCCATAAACATGTAGTCCTGATACTATGTAATTAGAAACCATAATTCCTAATTCCTGCTCCTGAAGGCAACCTTTTCACTTTAACATTTCATTGGAAGTCTAAACTCTCTTTATGGAGTTGGTTTTTAATCAAAGATTCATTTTAATTCAAAATAAACACCATTATTATCTTCTTCCAAGTTCAAGTTTAGAGAGTTTAAACTGTTAGCTTAAAGGTTAGTGGTCAGAGGGCCTTGCAGCAAGGAGCCTTAGGAGGGGATGCTAAGGGTCTGGGGCGCTGCACTGATTTTCTGGTTGTCTTGAGTCATTGGCATGTGCACGCATGCGTGTGCACATACACATGCATGCACATACACATACATTGGCATGTGCACACTGCATGCATGCATGCATACACATGGACACAGCCATGCTCACACATATACTCACATGCACACACACAAACACACACCGCTGGGCCTCTTCTACGTAACAAGAAAAGCATATTCCAAGTCAGTAGTGATGGTGTCCTTCCTACCCCTGGATACTGGACCCTAATAGAGGGCATCTCAAGAGTCTGAGCCACTCTTATTCTCCAGTTGTGATGAGCACCCCAGAGGAGAAGTAAAAAAATGGAGGCAACGCCTCCCCCTGAGGTCCCTGGACAGCTCACAACTCCCAGCCCATGCTCTGCTTGGTGTGGACACCCCAGCAGTAGCACTGAGTTAATGTCCCCTGATTCCGTGACATGATAAATAAATGAATAAACAAACAAGTAGACCTTGGCCAGAGAAGCCATCCGGATTACCAGCCTCTTGCCCAGAACAGGGTGAAATTCAATTCCCCCATCTCGCACAGCATTACTTTCTCTGGAAACCAGATTCATTATGAATCCAATGAAATATTTATGGAGCCTCTATTCTGAAGCAGGCATTGAAAATATAACATTGAACAAACAAGTCCAAATCATCTTTTAAAACATAAATCACATTACTTCATTCCCCTACATAAAATCTTCCAAAGTTTCCCATTGTAAATAAATATAAGATTCACTGTAGTCTATAAGGTCTTGTTCAAGGCTACCTCTGTGACATTTTCTGGGGTGACACTTTTCCTTCCCCCCCCTCAGTCAAAGCCCACAGGCAACCCTCAGACCTTACAGCCATAGGAGAAAGAAAAATACATTGATATAGAAAGATTTGAGCACAGGGGTATTCATTATACAGCATTGGTGCAATAAGAGCTGACAAATCCAGAGTCCCACCCTTTACCAGACGCATAATCTCAGGAAAGGAAAGACATTTAATCTCTTTGAACATCAATCAGGAATATAGAAATATTCCTTTGTGCCCCAGTAAATGCATGCAGGGACTGGGCGGCCAGCACTTTGAGAGCTGGAAAAGGTTCTTGCAAACATAAAGTAGTGGCCTCATCACCTGCCTGCTCAGACGCAGGGTACAGTACGGTGCTGTTCTGCGAGCGAGTGACCCGGCAGCACACATCACTGTCTTGGGGATTTGCGATGGATTGAGGCCAGTGTCCTCTGAATGAGGCCCACACTCCCAGTCTGTGAGCAAGGATTTGGACATCGGAGGGAAATTTCCACAAGCCAGGAAACAGAAAACGCCCACGTCTCCCTAGGAAGAAAATCACCCCTTTCATCAAACTTTCATCAAAGGTTTGCAAGTTGGAAGATGTCTGTGACAATTGTGTTCATGATGGCGAAAGATGGAAAGCAATTTTGACATCCAGAGTTGGAGAATGGGTACCTTCACCCCATGAAATACAATGCAACTCCAAGATCATGGCAGATGAGCAGACTTTTGCAATGTTCCTTGGAGCCTGGTGTTTTAGGAGCCAAGAGAACAAATCAACTAGGAAGAATTTCACTGCCTCTACTCCTTTGGTCAGATGAGGTCATGCAGGTGGGGGCCCTATAGTGGGATTAGCGCCCTTATAAGAAGAAGAGGCAGAGAGCACATGAGCCAGGTCACTGCCATAGGAGGACATAGCAAGATGTTGCCCCCCTGTTTACCAGGAAGCAGGCACCCAGAACCAAAGTGGGAAGGACTTCCCAGACTTCCGCACTGCAAGAAATCAGCACCTTGCCGTCCACTCTATGATTCTCATGCGAGCAGCCCAAACAGACTAAACCTATCTGCCTTGTAAGTTTCATTCCCAACACGTGTGCCTATAGCAAGGATTCTGAAGTCAGGGGAATGAGTTTCAA
>PVHY01021499.1:0-23798 GCA_004024945.1 Uropsilus gracilis
AGAAGAAATCATTCTAGCAGAAATGAGCCAGATGGAAAGGGACAGAAACCAAATGGTTTCACTAATATATGGTCAACCAAATGAAACTGCACAAGAGGAGAATGGGGACCAGCTGGAGCGGGTGGGAGGGGGAGGTGGTGGGTGACCCCCAGGGATTGAAATGATGTGAAATATAGATAAATAAATTAAAAAAAAAAAAGAAAAAAAAAGAAAAATGATAAAAAGATAAAGTTATATTCTTTCTCCTGAAGGTTTGAGATCGTGAAATACTCAGAAGACAATAGAGAAAAATAATTTATTTTCAGATAGGCTAAAAAAAATTGTACTTAAATATTAATGTGGCAAGCCCATAATTTAGTCAACTATAACACAAGCTTCCCTTAAGTATTAGTTCAGATTTCTCTTTGGTGTAGAAATAACTTTCTACATTTCTTGGAGAATCAAACTGTCAGCTTCTGTTTGTCTGTGAAGACCTTCATTTTCCCTTCATATCTGAAGGAGATCCTTGCATATTCTTGGTTGGCAGATGAATAAAGTATTTTGAACACATTATTCCATTCTCTCCTTGCCTGTAGTGTTTCTTTAGAGAAGTTTGATATTATTCTGGTGGGGATTCCTTTATAGGTTATAATGGCCCTTTAGAGGTATTTCTTCCCCCCATCAATTTCAATAGTCTTTGTCTTGAACTCTTGGAAAATTCACTATTATGTGTTTTAGTGTAGATCTCACTTTTTTAAAGGTATCCTGGACTTCTGTCAGCTTCATGGACTTATCTATTAAGTTCTTTCTCCAGGTTGAAGTTTTCCTCTATTATTCTTTAAATACATCCTGTTTTCTTCTTTCCCTTTGGGAGACTCATTATGCTCATTGTCTTGCCACATGGAGTCATATAATTCCCAAATTGTTTATTCTCCCTTCTGGATTTTTTGTGTGCTACCATCTTTAAGATCACTGATTTGATCTTAGGTTTTTTGGTTTGTTCTACTTGAGTAGATTCATTCAAAATCTTTTAATCTTTTCTAAAGATATTTTTACATATATTTTATATTTTTACATTCTGCATTTTTGTTATTTTCTTACTTAAAGCTTTAATTTTGATGGTCTGTTTGTTGGTTTTATTTCTAAGGACAGTTGTTCTCTCAGTTTTGTTGTAGATCTTTGATCATTTTTTTCTGTTTTCATCCATTTCTTTGAATTTATTTATCATGGCAGTTTTGAACTTTGTATCTGACAGGAAGAAGAGGTGTTCTATATCTTTATGATTGGGTCCTAGATAGTTATTTTCTCTTTGTGGTATAGTATTTCTTGGAGAACTTAGTTTGCTGTTTGTTTGTTGTTGTTGTTTTTTCCAAATCTCTCCATTGTTTGCTTTCAAGGCTACTCTGATGTTGATGGCATATCTGCAGGGGGTGATTGTGTACTCATGCTTGCTCACATAGCCCACTGAAGCTATGCTGTTTTCTGCCAAGGTCTGTTCCAGGATGCCCTCTGTAGGGCTTGCTGAAAATTGTGAAATGTTGCTGTGTCTGGATCATATCAGCTCTACTCTGCTGCTTTCTGGGCCTGCCAGGCCACTGAGGTTTAGGCTACTTGTTTGGTTTGTTTCTTGCCTTCTCATGAGGAAGGAATGTATGCTAAGGAGGAGAGTTCCTAGTGTGTGTTGCAATTGTCCATTTTCCTTTTAGATGATTTTGTTTTTTTCCTGCTAAAATTGAACTGCATTTATGTTGCATAAATGAGCATCCTGTTTTTACTCTGCTGTCATATTGTCCTGCCCCCCAAAGAATTAGTTAAAAAAAAAATCTCAGTAGACTGGCATTCTGCTTTCAGGCTTTGTATTTCTTATACTTGTTAGTATTCCTAGATAGACACAGAGGCTACAATTGAAGTTTTCTATAACCTAAGCAAAACAGGGAAGAGGAAACTTTTCAAGAATTCTCAGAAAAAGAGAGATTATATTCCTTTTTCTAGACCATGGTTGAAATGACATGGTACATTCTGAATAAAAATGCCAGGAGATGCATCTGAATAAGATGTTATCTTTAAAGAAGAAGAAAACCAACTTGACTATACTTTCCAGTGATTAAAGATCACATAGAACTTTAGCAAGAAGAAGGGATAGCATGGTGTCCCAATTCATTGAGTTACTTCCCACACAGGTGGTCCATCATCTCAACAGCAGGGTAGACACAATCCACAGTCCTAATTGACTAAGAATTGATTTTGCACAGTTGAATATCTATGACAAATAGCCATGCTGTTTATTATTAGAGTGTAGAAAGGTCATTGGTTGCAATATTTCATTTCAATAAATGGAAGGAAATGTTAAAGTGCAATTTTTTGTTCTTTATTCTCATTTTCTATACTTCAACCAATTTATTATTAGCCAACTTTTTTTTCAGACAATTTATTATTTTTCTGTTACCAGAATATGGTAAGATCTATGATATGTGATCTATTTATACACAGTTCAATGTTTGAAATACTTTTTTCTGAAGCCCTGTTCATATTCCCCTTAACCCATTTCTTTTTACCTCATTTCCTGTTGACATTACTGCAACCACAGGAAACTTATTAACTTCAACCTCTGTGACACCTACAGTTGCCAGAAGACCAATCTCTGAGGGGCCCATGTGAGTTCCTTTGGCCAAAACACATTCTCCTCTTTTAATGTCATGGCCGATGGGTCTAAAAAAAAATCAAAGCAGAACCATAGGCAGTATAAATAAGAATAGTGTTCTTTCAAGTCAATGGGAAATTTTAGTGTCAGAAATGGAGGACATTCAAGGGGAGAAAAAAGTCAAGCAATGAGACAGAAGAATAATAAAACGAAGTGATTCTAATAACATTATACTTTTCAATTAAAAATATTAATCACAACAAAAGAATGAAGTAGAATTTGCATCTATTTCTACTATGCAGGAATATGTTACCTTATATTTGAAAATTCTTTTCCTAATTGCTTTGTAATTTACTGTCAAAAGCACCAATTACAAGTTTTCTTTGATACAAGGTAAGACAAGAATTTATATGAAAATATCTAGTGGCATTACTGATAAAAGATCTATAACTTATTGATTTTGTGAGGAAAAAATGTCAATTAAATTATTGTAAGGGAGATAATTTCCTTTTCGACCCCTTAAATTGGTCCAGTTCTTTGGCTGCAGAGGTCTGTGCACTTTAGTCTTCTGTAACAGGGATGGGAGAAATATAGCTTTGTCACAGGGAGATGTTGGGTAAATTAGTATTAATGGAATCAGTGCAAACATATTCCAAAATAAGAAAAATAATTTAAAGTATGTGCACTACTTATGGTAAGACAATACTCTTATCTTTATATATAATGAATAGTAGATTCTTCCATTTCTATTGAGCAAAATGAAGGCAATGAGTTAATTGTGTAAATACTCATTTTTGGTATTATCTGTGTTAATACCAAATTCTGGATTATCTAAAGGTAGGGTTGAATAATTCTATATTATTAGAAGTAGGATTAATTGTGGATTTTGTAAGATAATCATTTTCTCTTCTCATATTGCTTTTGACTATTTCATTAATCTTTAAAATTTCATGAAAAATTAGGTAGGATAGGGGATACAGAGTTCAGAAAATGCATTTTGCTGCTGTTAAAAGTCCTGAAAATTAATGACTAGTTGAATAAGTTTTGTAGAATCCATGATCATTTAGATCATTTAGAAACAAAAGTTGGTTATATATTCTACATGTTATGAATTTACCTGATATCTTGGCCTGGTCGAGCTTGCACCAGAATTCGCACTTCAAGTTCCTCAGTACCCTACAACAAGAGAAATCACGAAATTTTGAACAAAATTTCTGATGAAAAGAATTTAGATACTCAGATGCTCATATCATTGGAGAGGTCCAGAATGCATATTAATATTAAAAAACAGAAAGTCATTTGCTAAACCTTTAAACACAATGAATTTTTACTACAGGCTTGTGAAAAATTAGGTTTTATGCCAAAGAATAAACAAAGAGAATGGTCACACTTACAAAAAAGGTACCAACTTAACTACTGACTTCAGTTCAAGTAGCATTCTCAAGGCAAAACTACATATATGGCTACCCTAATACATAAATGAATGTGCACGGAGATGAGATAACCTTCTTCTCTGTTCCCATGAATCATGGGTTCAATTCTATGCCAAGGTTCCCAAATATCTGCAGAAATTTCAGAGGAGGATTATAGATTGCTTGGTAGTAGATTTCTATAAATTAATGGTGAACATCAATTTTACATTTATGGGCTATTAATAATACTCTGACACTGGAACTGTGTCTTGTCATCTGGAAGAGTCTGTGAATGCATGTGTTTTGGATTTTAATGCTCTGTTGGCTTCCTTGATGCCAATAAATCTGCTGGACAGTTTTAGCAGCAGGCAATGTGATCTGTATGCTTGGGATTGAATTTTATAAGCCTGACATGTGGGAAGGCGATTAAAAAGAAAATCTCCTGACAAGAGAAGTAGTTCTTACAAGGTTTGAATTTTTACTATATACCCAGTCTAGAGGAATATAGATTCATTTTTAGTTCCGGTTTTTAAAATTTAAGATATTTTAAAGTTCTTCAGAAAACAAGATAGTCATTATAGCCTGTTTAAACTATTCTTTATTAGTGGCTGATCCTCTGATTTCAAGAATTACCAGTAGTTTCAGTAGTATGAAGGTATAATTAGACCAAAAAAGAACTCAGGGTTCTATATTTTAGGCAATAGAGAGATAGCTGAAATTTAATATTTTCAGACTTTTATTTGAGGATATGAATTTTTCTGAATTATATAAAATCAAAATTGAAAGGGTAAGTTGGTGCAAATGTTTGATTATAGTAATATTAAAAATATTTACAAAGTGTTCTTTGTTAAATTCTTCTCTACTAATTCTTCATATTTTACCAGAAATAGTCAAACAAAATTTTTATCCACAGGCTATATCAATAGCTAATATCTCTGCTCTTCAAACTTGAGACAATTCCATTTTTTTCTGTATGTAGAATTTAGAGAATTAAATGGGTTCAAATTCTGTGATCTTTACAGTATGATCATAAAAAGTCTTCTATAACAAAAGATTTTCAAGCCTAAGGCAAAAGCCTATTGACTGGAGACCGATACACTATAAAGTAAGATCCTGACATAACCAACAAAACTGGGTTACTCTCATAAACACTGCAGAAAGTGGGTATGAATTACAATATTGCTGTAGGAACAGAGTGGTAAAACCTGGTGATCACATACATCATCAGATTCCCTGATAAGTTCGGTATCTTCCACTTGTACCACTGCATCAGCACCGCAGGGGATTGGAGCACCAGTTGTAACCCTCATGACTTGTCCAGGCATTACTGTCTGTGTTGGCTGGAAATACAATCATGGAAGAAAGAGTTGATTTATTTTGCTGCACAAAGAAAAAGTCTGCAGGAGATGTAACATTTTTAGAAACAAACATCAAAAGTAAAACCTTACAGTCTTACTCATTTTGGGTCAAAGTAGTAAGAGCTATCCACAAAGAAATAAACTTTAATTTTAAGGTAATGACTTGGTATCTTGCTTTCCTTTTGCTGTATTGCCACCTAACCTTTGTCACTGTTATTTCTCAGTCACATAATGAAAATTTTAAATTAAATGTAAAATGATTTGAAAATTTTTAAGGAAAAATAATGTCAGGCAATAAGATTTTATGAACTGTAACTAAGAAAAACAAGTACTTAAGTCATTTACTGATGTAATGCTTGAGAAAAATGGTACGTTAGTAACTAAACTTTTTGGTTAAATAAAGGCAAGTCAGAAAAACCACTTTAATTATTGCTTTTAAAAATGTTTCTAAAAATATAAGCTTACTTTTCAACTAATTATGAAAATCTGTGGATTAAAATAAGTTATCAGAATAACGACATAGAGTATGAACTTTTTCTTAATTTGCAACTCCAGTGTTCTTGTTTTTTTTTTTTTTCCCCTACAGTCACTGGAAAAAGAGATTCTTGGGATCATATCTGGCATTGAGTTATGTACCTATATCCACTACTGATATTTTTTTTTTTAGCAGACATTTTAGGCTTATTCAGAATCATTACATTTTAACATAATTTTCTATCAAGATAATGCATAGAATTAAAATGAAAAGTTTAGGCCCCAAGTAAAAAATTAAATGAAAATTTTCAACCCCCAATGCTATTCATTTACTGTAGTATCTCTTAATTCATGATATATAAACATTTTGATGGAAAAGTAGTAAAGTTTTGATAGGTGTATTTTTTTTTTTATTAAAAGTAAAAAGGTTAAACCTATCTTTTAAGCCTGTGAACAAAGATATTTAATATAGGTTTAAGCAGGTTCTTCTTTAACTAAAAGTGCCTTTTTGGCTAAGGTGGAGTAGATTTCAGGGCATTTGCTTCTTAAGCTGAAAGGTTTTATCCAAGTGCTCTATTCAGTTTAATGTGCACCATACTCTGCAAATATACTTTATTGTTGTTCCTATAGTTTCTCTATTTTGTGGTTTTAAATAACTTGTAAGAAAAGTGATTTTGTATGGTTATTAAATAAAAAATTTGGTATCTCTCCAAAAGTAGTGATTCTAAGTGGTAGGTAAGGATTCCTACCTGCTCACAGATATTAAATACAATATAAAAGATATTAATTGGATAGATATTTATATATCTATTTAGAATATGTGCATAAAATACAACTGAATCAACTGAAAAACTCTAGCAATGTATGAGGTAGTTCTTTTAGACTGTTCAGACTAATAGCTGGTTCTTTATAATTTTTATTGATACTCCTTACTTGTTCTATACATGGTAGAAACAGTTAAAATCTTGATTTTTTCCTTAATAGAGGTTTTGAGCTTTATCCAATGATGCCGCTTTGTAATTGCATATTTTCTTTAAAAGTGTGCAGTGCTAGTCATGAGAATGAAGTTATAAGAGAATTATGGCCAAGCACTTTAGTACAACAAAAACCATTTTGTAAATATTCCAGTATATGTGATGAAATCTGAATATTCAAGTGTATGTACTTTCAATAGGTGAGCAATTTGGCTCTTGCAATGTCTCTGAGAGTGCTGTAAAGTCTATGTGATAACATCAGTTATGGATAAAAGACATAGGACATTTAAAGAAAAATCCCATTTTAAAAAATAGTTGTTTATTTTTCCCTTCAAACTTTTAGAAAGAACTCATAAGAAGTTAGTAACTTTGAAGTTTACCAACTTTTCTTGTGTCAATAGTTTTCTAATATATTTGTAGGCCTTAACTAGTAAATAATGTTTAAAAGAAATCCAGAAGGTTCTAATAATTTGTTACCTATCTCTATATAATACTATACTGTGACTCCCACAAACTGCTTGCAATTGATTAAACATTTCATGCAATGTTTTAAATACCTGTGGATTTTGACTTACACTATTTTCTCTTTTTCATTTTGCTGCTGCAAATTCTCTGAGTTGTATAGTTCAATGTCATCTCCCTAAACTTCCTAGTAGTCTCAGTCTCTTTTTCATGCTGAAGAGCATATGACTGATACCATATGACTTAATATGCCACATTATATTTGATTGTTTATTCTGTCTCTGATACTAGATGTAAACTCTTTGAGAGTAGTAGTCATATCTTAAACAACTTTATATCCCTACTATCTAGTATAGTGCTTGGTATAAACAATAGGTAGGCTTAATGAATGTTTGTTAGACTCAGTCCAAGACAAGGGGAGAATTCCTTAAATAACTGATATTTTGTGGCTTTGTTTTTTTAGAAAAATAAATACTTTATATGTTTATTGCTGATGGAAAATGCATACCAAGTTAAATAAATTGTGGCCATAATGCAAATCATTTATAAAAACGGGACTCAGGTATGCCTATTCATTTTATTAGAAAAATAGTAATGGGACTATAGTTTGTTAGGAAAACCAGCCTATGTACAGCATGGATAAAGATCTAAAGATTGTAGTGCCAGGTTTAGCTTCTTCAGAGACCTACACATTTGTGTAGGTCTGAATGTAGAGACGAGGGAGCTATGATTGCTTCAATTAGCAACACCCTTTTGCTATCTACTTTCATATCCCTCTTTATTTTTAGCACACATGGAGTACATGTCAAGCCAAGGAAAAAAGGCATAGCATAGAGCTTTTGCCAGAACTTCTACATTTATTTATTTCCTGCCAATACCCCTTATTATTATTAGTAGTAGTATTTTTAAATATAGTGTTTATGAGTGCTTGGCAGTAGCAGAAAAGAAATGTGCTTTGGTTTTCCTCTGCTTCTGTTCAGTAAGTCTGGTGTTCTTTTACCTAACCTTTGCAACTCATCTAGAGTAACAAAGGATCTTTATTTCTTCTTAAATATAAGGATGCTCATAGCACATTTTAAGATTGAAACTGTTAAGCTCATCTTTTGTGTATCAATGAACTATTGTTCTAAGACTCAATTGAATTTGTTCCCAAGTTCTTGTGCAAGTTCCTGGCAATAATTAATTTTTAATTATGTAACTTAAATATTATATAAGTTACTAATATATGAGATGAAGTGTTAATTCCTATAAAAGTTAAGCTAAACATGTGGAAAAATTTAAAAATTCTACTAAAAATACTTGTCAAATTAGGTGTGGGTGAACAATGGCAAAACATTATAACAATAAAACAAAAATCTGAAACTATTTATATTCAGATGCTTTGCAAATGTTCTTAACTTTTTCTCTAAAGAAGCCGAATCCTTAAATCACAGGTAGTAACTATTGAGTATGATTTATATATAGATACAAAATCAGATAGAAATTCAAATATAGGTTTTTCTGCTATCTAAAAACAGAACTTTCTATTTGGTCTGATTTGATAGGGTTTTTTTTTTTTTAGAAAGCTGAAAAAAATTTCTGTATAAATTAATAGTGATAGTATTCCTAGACTCAAAAAAAAAAAAAAAAAAAAAAAAAAAAAAAAAAAAAAAAAAAAAAAAAAAAAAAAAAACCTAGCAAAATCACATGAAAAAGGAAGGTTCTATTTTCAAGTAATGGAGACAATCTTATTAAAATAAGTCTTGATTATCACATTATTGACAAATAAATGTTCATTTATTTAGTTATATTTATATTTACTTAAAACTATAATATCCCACTTTAACTTATTTTCAGTTAAATGGTAAATTACTGACTTTAAAAGCATTAAATTTTTATTTTTATTTTACATCTGCTATGGCTCATTAGTGCTTTATTTATTAATATAAATATATGTATTCCCATTGCCTGGTAAGATCCCTAATTAGAGAATTTAATTCATATGATACTCTAGGTTAAACAATTTGCTTATTCTAAATTAAATTTTCTTGTTTGTAACATAAATTGGGGAAAATCTGAGAAGACAATTCAGAAATTATAGTTCTACTTAAAATATCAATGTTTAAACAGTAAGAATCAACCAGTTAGAGGTCTTAGAAATGCTTTTGGTGTTTGTCTGAGACACATCAATATCACCATACCATGTTAATGGACACAGATTTTTATATTTAAAAAAATAATTTGATTCTCCCCATTGGAACTATTCTTTAATCTCTTTGATGACCTGCTCAATCCCTCTCTAAGATTTCCATTGGAACAATGATTTAAGTTTAGAATTAGATGCCAAAAATCCATGAAATGGACGTCTTTGAGGCCTTTCAGGCCTGTGAATTCTCACCTGCTCACCAGCTTGGGATTCCCCAATAATGAAACGATCTCCTGGTCCATCAGCAGCTGTGAGATGAACAGAACCAAGTACAATCATCAGACGAGACTTATAGCAAGGAACAACAATGTAGTATTGGGATTCTAAAGCTTGACTAAATAATAAAAATCCAGAAAAGTGGAACACTTTTCTAATCTTCTAAATTGGACAAGGCTTTTGCTATTACTAGTTTGATTTTCGGTATCCATAACTCATAAGAAAACCAATATAGAAGGAATAAATATTCCCCTTTCTTGGTGTCATTGGAGATGGTCTTCTGTTGCTCTATAATTTAAACATTTATAATTTAACATTTATTTTTTAAATAGGAAGTTCTTTTCACCAGTCCTCCTAAATAAATGTCATTTTATCCATGGTTATGTACCTGTGGTATGTATTTGCATACTCAGTAGTATATGAATATGTTACAATACATATGCATAGTTTTTAGTGTTTCTATACAATTTAAAAATTTCTTTATTTACATTTGAAAGAAATGAATTGCAGAATGAAAGGACTCAGATTAAAAATAGCTAAGTGTCTTGAAGAAGCTTTGGTTAATGATAGAGCTAAGACTAAAACTTATTAATTAATGATCTTAAGTAATTACCCATTCAGTGATGGGTACACATGTTATTTGTGAATCAGAATAGATAAGTAGTGGTATATCAAATCTTTTATTGACTGTATGATTATTTTTAAGTTGGAAAAACACAGAATTGAGATAGAAAATAGGTATGCCATTTTATTTTTCTACATTTAATATAGGGAAGGCTGGTTAAAAAATATTTCTAGAGATAAATGTTTTCAAAAGGAAGCTGAAAAGGACTGGAGACCAACACTGCTGGCAAGACAATGAGCATTTCACAAGCTCTGAAATCACGATCATTACCTTCATGTTATCAGCATATACGAAGAATTTGAATTCTACACAGAAAAAACTCTTTATATAAATATTTTAATTATTTGTAATCATGATGATAAAAATAAGTATTTTCTCTTTCTTAAAAATATAAAATAAGAAATGTGGAATTTACTACACAGAGGCTTTTTCCTAAAGGTAGTACATTCTGTTTATGAACCACACCCCCCGCCCTTTTTTTTTTTGTACAGATGACTAGATAACTGTGGTTTCTTGATGTGAAAAGGGAAAAAAATTAACACTGGGTTTTTTCTATATAGCAGATGTTGAATATTGTGCTATATAAACATTATTTCATTCAATATACTCTTTAACTTCCTTGTGTTTGGATCCTACTTATTTTCCACATTCACTCGCAAAAATGAGAACTAGATTTCCTGAAATGCTATTCTCATTATACTATTTTTAAAGGTTCTCTATTTTAACTTAAGAACAATATAAAACACATAGCAGTCAATGCTTCAGTAGTTAAGTTTCTTCTATTCCTCCACTTATTTTTGTAATATTTTAAAGCAAACTATGATTTTCTAACTGTAGAAAATAAAAAAGTCAATTATCTTTTAGAGCTGCACATTAACTGCATCTTAATTGCTACAGTTGTTTGAATAAACTTATCTTTAATTATTTCTCTACTGGAGTAATTACCAATTTACTATTTTTTAAAAAACCTAAACACTTTCTTTTTTCTTCTGTACAAAGGCAGATTGGTTTTAGAGTACAACAAAGCTGAGACTAAATCCTAGTTCTGCCTATTTTAAGCCTCAGGACTTTCAGCAAATTAGCTCCATCCAACATTGTTTTCTTGTTGACAAAAACAGGGTGAAAATACCTAAAAAAATAGTATCTTTTACAGATGAGTGGATAAAGGTGTGGTACGTATACACATACAATGGAATACCACTTAGCTAAAAAAACAAGGAAACTGTCATTTGTGACAACACAGACGGAACTGGAGGAGGTTGTGGTGACATAAGTCAGGAGTAAAATAAACACTGTGATTTAATTCATGTGTGGAATATAAAAGAAAAAAATGCAAAGGAACAGATAAAACCAAGTCAAAATTAACCCTTGAAATCTGACTGCACAACTCAGGCTATCAAAGGAGAATGAGGTGAGAGTAAAATGTGGTAACTTCCAGTGAATGTTAGTGGAGGATACTGGTGCTTTGGTGGTAGGTATGGTGTTGTAGCATACATTTGAAGAGTGTGATCCTATATACTAAAACATACAATGTTGTAAACCAATGCAACCTCAATAAAAGAAAATAGAAAATAAGCATATCTAAATATTAAAAAATAAAAATTTGGAAAGTTTTATATTTCTTTCACTCATTCACTAAATTTCTACTGTCTTTCACGCTCAAAGTATCAGATTAAGTATTGGGACAGACAGAAAATAGAACTAAACTATTGTTTTTGTTCTAATGCAGTGCTAATACATTGTAATGTTTTCAAACTCTAGATCACAAATGGAGATGGTTGTAAAGTTCAAGTTATAAACAAAAATTTTAATGAAAAAGAACAGAAAATATTCTTCATGTTAAGAATGACTAGTTTCATATAACCTGCTTTTTGTGTTATATGCATTGTATATGTAATATAGGTGTGTGCTTATCATTGGCTACAAAACACAGTTTTAGCATTGGTAGTATAGTGGTGAGCATAGCTGCCTTCCAAAACACAGTTTTATGTGTGTCTTTCCAGGGGTGTGGTTAAAACAAAATTCTTAAAGCCACTGATGTAGTGAGGGTGATAGATATTGATTGATTTATATGAATGTACAAAATAAGAAAAACCTCTGTACAGGCAATGAGAGTGGTTTTGTGGGAGCATACAATGAAAGCACCTGAATTATATCAAAGGGTCAAGGAAATCTACTCTGATCAAAAATTTTTTGATTTGGATATGAGTAAAAGAGCTAAGCAGCCAAAAGGGTGTGTGTGTATGAGGGAGAGAGATAGAGAGACAGGGGATTAGGGGAAGAAGTAGAAATATACTATCTAAAGAGCATCAACCAAAGACTGAACAATATGTTCAAAGGTATATGGTTCATGTCTTCTTTATATTTTATACGTTAGCCAGTCTCAACTTCTAGTACTACAGTTTTCCAAGAATACCAAAGTAACTTATTTCAGTTTCCTAATATATGGCATTCACTGCTTGGAGCTTCTTTTTCCCTGGAGTGTTCTTTCCTTATTCCTGATTCTGATTAAAGACAGCATTTAAAATTCATGCAGTGTCAGCTGTATGAAGTCATATCTGACACCCATTCCCTCAGGAGTCACTACTTTATCTTTTGTTTCCCCAGAGTATTTCTGAAATTACTCTAATTATGGCTCCCTAATGTATTTGCAATGATCTGTTTACTTGTCCAGGGGAATCCCCAGCCATTGCTGCATAAAAGGTATTTGACGAAATTTTATTATGTGGCGACTGTAGATATTCAAAAATGAATGTGTGACCCCTAAGAATCTTTTTAGAAAGATGTATGCATGAATATTTTCCAACAGAAAAATAATACATTATGAATGCATTTTATTTTCTGCTGATCCATGTGTATCATTCCCTTCAAGCTATGAGTCAGTATTCACTATCTTTAGAATGTTTATAAAGACTGACTAATTCTGCATAATATAGATTACACTGCTGTTCTGTTTAGCATAGTGCCTAACTCATTACTGATGATTAACAAATATTTGCTAAAAGAACAAAAAAAATCAATCTGGCATTTCTACAATACTTAGTTTGCAAACTGACTTGTATATATTTGCATTGTGCTTTGTAAATTTTTAAAAATTATTTAATAAATGCCTATATTTTATCTGAATCATCTAACTTATGAACTCCTTAGAGCTAGAGATCACTTTCCTTCTGTTTTAAAACCCTCTGCTTGTCAATATTTCTCCTGCTTCCTGTTCCCTCAAACATGCATAAGCATACACTTAAAATGTTAACATCAATGTTTTGCACAAATGATACAAACAAATTACTGAATACTGAGTAGCTGGAAATCATCTGAAGTAAACTTGATACAGTATCAGGGAGGCTAGTATCTAAAAAAACCCCTTAGTTTATTCTAAGCAGCAGTCTTTGTTATCAGAAAGAATGTAATGACTAGGGAGGGACTATGTGCTGTTATGAAACTATATTCTCCACAGGGCTCTGAATCTTTCTAGCTAAGAAATATTCCTCTCTTTTGCTGGTTGAGGTAGGCTCAGTCAACCAACATTATAGAAGGTTCCTGATAACAACAGGAATAATTTTTATTATTTTCCTCATAATAGTACTTCTCAACTTTTATGTGTATACAAATCACCTGGAGATCTCGTTAAACTGGACATTCTGATTCAGTAGATCTGGATAAAGCCTGAGTAAGGTTCTACATCTAACAGGTTTTACATTTGTAATGACTGATACTGGTAGAATAAAGCACTATAAGATAAACCCAAATACAAACACATTAGACTAAAAAAATTAAGGAAAAATAAGTAAACTACAACAGAAGTAATGATTTTACAGTGTCCCTAAGGCTCACTATTCCTTATAAAGACAGAAAAACTAACCTATCTTGCTGATAATTATTTGAAAATATCTGCCAAAGAGGCAGGTGGGAAAAAAGTTGTAATTTTCATAATCAATTCTTCAAATTTGGGTTGGAGGGAGTGAAATGGCAGTGGAATGGTATATGAACCTAAAGTTTGAAAAAAAAAATTACATATGCCCCAGGATACCATTAGCTAAGATGGATGGATTGCTAGGACTTCTGCAATAGCTTTGACACTCCCCCACTGTCCTAATTCTGACATTTCTGCTAATATGTTTTCTATAGAATTTAATTTGAAGTAATAAAATACAAACCAAATCTTAATGCAAATGCAATATATAACTAATTCATAATGCTTAATGCTAAGCCCTGAAGCTATTTCCACTTCCACTTTATTTTTAATGTCTAGAAAATACTCTTACTGCTTATTTGAAGATTTCTGACTATATCATTTGATATAAAATTGATAATGCTAGGTAACTATTTATTATAGGTTTTATAAATATAGGTTTTATATTGGGAAATGATTTTTCCCAAGTCATCAGCCATATAATTATTCCTCATTTCAATTTCAATATGTGTATTACTTTAAGCCTCTCGGGATACTTTTTAGCTATTTACTTATTTTCAATAGAGTCTCATCCTTTCCATGTTAGGATAAATAAACAGGTTTAAAGGCAGGGTAACTTTCAGAAGTCGGAGGAAATGTCTTTGATGGGAATGAGGCAGAAAGATGTGTTTAATTAGGGAACAAAACTGTATGTAAGGCTGAATGACCAGCAACAGGGTAATATTATTTGTGTTACTAAACATGATGATATAGGAAGAGTTGGGATAGGGGCAAGAGAAGATGAGCACAACAGGATTAATATTTCTTGAAAGCATACTGGGGGATTAAATCAGGTGAATTGTTTGGAATTTTGATATTGCTGACACTTCTAATGGAAAAGAGGGGATTGTGAGGAGGACAGGTGAGTGAAAAGGCATTTTGTATTCATCATTTTCCCAGGAGAAAAAAGTTCTATTTATTGTTAGTATTGGAAAAAGAGATAGTATTTCCTTGAATATTGTATTTTAAGATTTGAATAAAATTAATTCTTCCAAATTATCTATCTGCTCACACGAGTAAGACTCCCAAATCATGAGGACCTTTTATGCATCCAATGTATTGCTGGGGCAAATATGAGGCTCACCAATTTGTGTAGGTTCTTTATTGGTTTTAACAGTTGCACAGACATACCAGGCAGGGCCAGGTCCAGGGCTGAGGGGAGAAGGAGGCTGGGAGGCTCATACACAACCATGGGTTCAATATCACAGGTGCTGGTCACAGGGCTAAAAGCCTGACCAAAATCCACAGGTGGAAAAAGCCTGACCAAAATCATTTACCCTGTATCTTACAGTGGAAGGCAACACGCTGTCACATCTGTTGGATAGCAAGTTGGAGCCAAAGAGGATGTAACAGACAAAATAGAATGGCTGAAACACTGTTTTCATGAAAGAATAAGAACTACCTATACAAAAAGTTATACTGAATTTTAGTATATACTTTAACCACTGGAAGGAAGTTCAACAAAATATTAAATCATAGTTAGGCAGTGAGATAATGAGCAGCTTTAAAATTTTCTTACTGATTTTGTTTTTTCCATTTAGCATGTATTTCAATCAGATTATTAAAATTTTTTAAAACTGATTTTATCTGAGAGGCAAAGATTTCTCTTAATATAGCCTCCAGAATTGCAGTTTTACACAGGATTCTCAGAATAATTACTCACTTGCTCATACATTTGTTTTTCTAAATCATCTCCAAACAAATTCTGAAAGAAGAAAACTTTCAAATTGAACATTTACAAGAAAGCTGAAGTTGGGATTCTGAGATATTTTTGCCTTTATAACATCTAGGAAGTCATTGTGAGACATGGCACCACATCTTAAGGATGGCACAGATGCATCAAGATGATTAACCTAATCACTGTGATGGAAGAGAGAACATTTAAAAATATGAACAGCTAAAATACTATATTGATTTTAATTGGTAATATGTTAATTTCATTTATTTTTTCCTGCTTTCATCTTTCAAATTCACTCCCTGCTAAATGCAATTTCAGGATTATTAGATTATAGGCTTTCCTACTATCTATACCATCATCACTTGATGCAGTGATGATTTCAACCCTGTATTGTCCTTTTCCCCTCTTCCTTCTTTTAAGTTGCTCCTATTTCATACTTCTTTAGTTTTTCTTTGACTGTCATGGTTTTTCAACCCACATACCTTAAAGCAAGTGATCCTCCAACTGGTTTGGAGTTTTATGTTTCTGAAGGATGTTTCTGAAGGATACTGGCTAAAATGCTTAGTGATCCAAAGCAAGTTAGCAATCTCTTTACAACTAGAGGAATAGCAAATGCTCACAGGTGCCACTGGTTACTACTGGAAGGCCTAAGGCAAAGGCAGAGGAGAAGAAAAAACAGGGAGAATAAAGGGAGTGGGGAGAAAGAAACTGGAGTAAAGGAAGATAGGGGTGGAGAGAAGGTGGTACACAAAGTAGAGTGGTAGAGAGCCACAATAATCTCAAGGATATTCTTTACCAAAAAATTGCCTAAGGGTGGTATTATAATGCAGAGACCAAGCTTTTCTGTTCACTGATGACATTTGCTACCTTAATTATAATAAATATATGTCTAAACATACACCCCACTCATTCCCACAATGTGACTGGACCATATCCACAGTGGTTAGGTGTTATGTGTCTGCTATGTGTTACATATCTTAAAAAACAGCAAGTCATGGGAAAGAGATAATGTGAATTACTAGCACACTAGGTAATCTGTTGAACTTGTGAGAGTCATTTTAGGTTTTTTGTGTAGGTATAAAATAATCAACAACACACTAAAAAACAAAATAAGTGAGATTACTAAATTACTAAATGGTAATTTTACATAAAAATTTCTTTGACAGTCATAGCAGCAGAAAAGCTCCTTTAAGGCTCACATGGGATAACTTAAATTTGACAAGACATAAGAGCAATTGTTTCTTTTTTTAGATGCTGCTAAAATCACCCAACAAAATTTTGTTTGAGAATAATTCTGTTCTCAAGTAATTTATTTTCTCAAATTTTCCTATTTTGTATGATCCATATGTATTGCTAGCATCTAGTTCTATTGATGCCAACAACTTCAGTGCACAGTGCATTGCACAGTGCACAATCTGCACAGGTTCAGTATTAGTTTTAGCAGTTACACAGACCCTGTGGGCCAGAACCAGAAGGCAGTCCCCCAGTCATCTATGGCCTTTTCTTCTCATTCTCTGTATGTGGCGTGAACCACCTCCCACTCCGTTTTCTCTCCTCTCATGCTTTCTCTCCTCATGGTGATACGATGCAGTCTTTTTATTATTTCCTCCCAAGTCCAGGTGAGCTCACTCACACATGCACATACCCACTGGGCCCAAAAACTTACAATCATGGGGAGGGTGCACCACCACAGGTGCTGGTCATAGAGGTCAATGGAGGAAAAAGCCTGGTGAACCCATTTATCCTACACCACAATTAAAGAAATACTTTGTTGTCTGTCTGGTATCCTATCTGCTATAATTGTTTGTTCTACTCTATGAGAATTTTTTGTCATTCCATAGTAAATTATATGACTATAAGATCAAAACAATTTACATTTTAGATAGGGAGTAAAAAATAAGAAGAGTCATGAGGCTACCAAGAGACTAAAATAACCTTTCTGGAAAATATTCATAATTAATGCTGCAGAAGGGATAAACTAAGAAGAAATTTGGATTTGTTATTTATGTTACCAGAATATAATTTATTACTTAATACCTTAATTTAGTGAGATCACAATGAATGAGGTATATTCAAGATAGTGTTCCTGAGAAAGAACATACTAGTAGGCATTAACCTCCCCATCATTTCATTTATATAGAGCATGAGAATAACAATTCAGATAAATGTTATTCTTTTTTCAGAGGTGGTCTAAGTAAATGTTTTTATATCACTAGTGGTGACAGTAGAGATTTTTAAATTTTTCAATATTTTCCTGTAACTTTTTCTTTTTATTGAGGTAACATTGGTTTACAACACTCTATATGATTTAGGGGATTAGGTTCACACCTCTTTAGATGTTACCATATCAAATCCACTACAAAAGTACCCATAATCTTCCATCTTAGACCAATAGGTCTTCCTCCATCCTTTTTAAGTCACCCTTCTCTTTCTAGTAGCTGCAATTCTGCATTCATATTTCTAGGGTTTGTTTTGCTTTAATATTTGTCTGTTCCTTTGTTTTATTTTCTACAGAGGAGTGGTTATTAACATTTTATTTTAAAAATTATGTTTATTGAGGTAATACTGACTTAGAACACTGTGAATATTTTAGGTCTATAGGTTCACAGCTCTAGAATTGCATGGCACCACACCATGCTCACCACCAAAGCAGCAACAATCCTCCATTATAGTCCACTGAGTTCTCTTCCCACTTTGCTTTCACCCCCTTCCCATCAAGCTCTAACCCTCTAGCCTCTGCACGCAGATTTCTAGGATTTGATTTTGTCTGTTCTTTGCTTTGGTTTTTATATTCCATATAAGAGAAGTCATCTAATATTTTTTCCTCCTCCTGATTTATTTCTCAGTGTAATCCCCTTGAGATAAATCCATATTGTTGTAAATGGCAAAAATGAATCCTTCTTTCTCTTTTTTAATGTATAGCTCAGCAGTATTTCATTTGTATATATGCATCTTCCTTATCCACCTGTCATTGAACAAATAGGTTGTTTCTATACTCGGCTATTGTAAATGGTGCTGCAATAAATACAGAAATTCTTTTTATTATTTCATATTCTTCAGGTATCTAGGAGGACTACTGGATCACATAATAAGTCTAATTTTAATATTGTGAGAACTCCTCTGGAATGTTTCCCAGACACTAGACAAGTCTACATCCTGTGTATAGTGTATGAAGATTCCTATTTCTCCCAGTCTCATGAATACTTGTTGTTTCTGGTAGGGTTACTATATCATTGTGGTATTGATTTGCATTTTCTTGATCATAAGTGATGATATGAATTTTCCCATGTGCCTGTTGGCCATATGTATGTCTTCCTTAGAGAAGGGTCTATTTAGCTCTTCTGCCCATTTCTGGACAGGAGCCTTTGTTTTCTTATTGTTTAATTGTATATATTCTTTGTAAATTTGGATATTAGCCTTTTGTTAGATGCATGATATGTAAAAATATTCTGCCTACTTAGTAGGTTGGATGTTTTTTGTCTTCGTGATTGTTTTGCTATGCAGAAACATTTCAGTTTGATGTAGTTCCATTTGTTTATTTTTTGCTTCTATTTCCCTTTCTACTACAGTTAGGTTTGCAAAGACATCTCTGCAGCCAAAATTATTAAACACTTAAAAAAACTGACTGTTAAAAACTTTTTCTTTTTTTAATGTAAGAAACTTTGTAAGGCTTTGTATGGTCTCATTTAATTCTCACAACAACCCAATGGAGTGAACACCATTATAATTATTGCCAATTTATGGATAAGATAAACTGAGGCTCAATATATTTAAGTGATTTGCTCAAAGTTACATAGATGGAACTAGATTCTATATCACCTTTGATTCAAAGCCCATAACCTTAACCATCAGCTATCCAGACTCCAACATAAAAAGATACTGCTAAGAGGTTATGCTGGAACATGGAGATGAATTGATGCATTTAATTACAAAAAGAGAAAGTTATTTTAATATCTAGAAATGACAACAAAAAGCAGCAAGACTTCATAAATGACAGTTTAAAAGGACTGTTTTTTTAAATAGCTCTACTAGACTGAGGAATGCCTTTAGAAATTTCTTCAATGATATCAGCCTTGAGTTAATAACCAAAAGGAATTTCTAAGCAATTCACTTGCATTTTCAAATTTTATTTGGTATTTGCATTTAAGCTTTATTCAATCTCAAGCAACTCTGAATGAATGAGTTGTTGGTACCACCTGGTGTCGAAATTCTGAAGTATGGTATCTTCCAGGGAATTAGAGGTTTCCTTCATGATTGTTTTTCAAGAAGCCCTTTTGTGATGCTTGAGTTTACAGCAGGTGAAAAATACTGCTCTATTTTATCCTGTGTAGGGAAGCTGCTTTTCTTTCTTGGACAATATAAATGTTTACAACTAGAAAACATTTGGAAACTTCCAGCTCAAACCAGCCTGGGTTCTGATATGTGTACAAGCCCAAATAATAAATATGCCACAAGTATTTTTATCAATTACTAAATACTTATTGGTAGCAAGAATTTCTAAATACTTACTGGTAGAAAGAATTTTCAAGTAAGTATACACTGTACTTTCATTGAAAAGTTCCAAGGTCATACCGAAAAAAAAATTGATGAGTAAATTAACATTGGGAACAAAGTTATTTTGGGAACCAAGGGGAAAACTGATGTTAGAGTCATTGGGTGCCCAAACTCAGCACAAATTCTGAAAAAAAACAAAAACAATAAAAGACCCCAAAACAAAACAAAACAAAAAAACAAACAAACCCAAAACCCAAAAACAAATGTGTAAGTAAGATGATATGAAGAAAATGAAAATACTTACCTCTGACAGCATAGCCATCTTTCACTGATGCTGGGAATGGGGGTAGGTTGTCTTTTGCATATACATCTTGAGCAAGAACTCGACCCATTCCATCTAAGGGAAAAAACATATAGATATTGAGAGCAATGGGCATTTGTTATCAACAAAGTGTATATTTGGGCTCAATTAGGCTTCCTGATTTCTTTCATAAAGAACAGAAGACAGAAGGAAGAGATGTATCCTTTATCTGAAATAAAAGATCAGATTCAGTTAATGATAATTAATATTAGTGCCTGAGATTATTTAGATATGAGTATCTAGATAGTAAGATGTGTTTAAACCAATAATCCTTTAACATGCCAAAGATGATTTTACGAGGAAGGCAAAGTCTTAAGCATTTTCATATTCATTTCACTTCTAGAATATTCATGAACACAGAAAATTCTTATGTCATCTACTTAGAAAACACGCAAAGCTGTATATGTGGTAAATAATCTTAAGTATGTAAAACTGAATGTGTATATACTAATTAAAAAAAGAGGGAGGGGCACACATGAAAGTGAAAGCATTTGCTCTTTTATTACATTATATGATTTTATTACTTTGCTATGTACTTTTTTGAAAATTCCTGAGTTTTCTATAAGCATGTCATGTTATTTTTATAACCAGAAAGTGTTTTTTTCCTTAATTTGAATTTCCCTTAATTTGAATTTCAGTTTTGATTTTGATTTTATTGACCTAAAAATTTGGTTATTATAAGAAGAGAAATAGTAACCTATCATGTGAGCAGACTGTTTAAACACTGGGTGACAAGCAGCTTTGTCAAGAGCTCAGGAATTTGGAACTGTGCCAACAAGAATAAAAGTTTCAACAATCTTGACCAATTCCTTAAATCTTCTGGTCAAGATCTGTTCTTATTAATAATATTATTTTAAAGAAATAAAAGTAAAATAAAAAATAGGAGGTGGAAAAGGAAAATGAGAAAAAAAACTCAAGGAAATCAGCATTTGAATAGTGATCAATGAAGCAGATTCTGTGCCCCCCCCCAAGCGTGGGTAGGATCATTCATTCAGCTGAGCAGCTAGATATAGCAAAGATAGAGGAAGACACTTCTTTTGCTTTCTGCCTACCAGTTGTTTGAGCTGGGATCCTGGTCTTTTCATGCATAGGATTGGGATTTTAACATAATTTCCCTAGATCACCAGTCTTCAGACTTGGACTAGAATTATACCACTGGATTTTCTTTGTATCCAGTGTGTAGATGGCAGATTATAGGACTTTCAGTCCGTTATAATCACATGATTCAATAAACTGCCACCCACCCACCCATGTGCTGATTTTGTTTCTCTGGAGAACTCTGGTACACATGGATACAGACCAACCATTTGGATATATGGGCAAAATAATTTTAATGAGGGTGCTGAGACCACTCAATGGGAAAGGACAATCTTTTCAACAAGTGGTGCTGGAAAAACTAGATATCCAAAAGCCAAAGAATGAAGCTGGACTCTGTCTTACCCTATATAAACAAAATTAACTCAAAATAGATTAATGACCTAAATGTAAGACTTGAAACCATAAAACTCTTAATAGGGGAAAAGCTTTCTGACACTGTAGTTTACAGTGATTTCTTGAATAAACACCAAAAGCACAAGCAATTAGAAAAAAAAATAAACAGAACTACATCAAACTTAAACTTTTGTGCTTCAAAAAATACAATCAAAGCCAACTTTTCACCCCCAGTCCAGCGTGGTCGGAGTTAGGGCCTGGGCGGACTGAGTCGTCGAAGCAGGAGTGTGGCTGCGGGAAGTTCATCCCGGAGGTGAGAGGCAGCCTGAACCTGTGGCGGGCGGAGGCTCCCGCAGGTGAATTGCCCCGCAAGCAAAGAGACTGTTTCTGGCACCTAGGAGCTAGAGAGAGGCTGCAATTTGCATCTGAACAGGCCGGGGCCCTTCAGGCTCGGGGCGGACCCAGAAGTCGGTACTGGGTAAGCCAACTTTTCACCCCCAGCCCAGCGTGGTCGTAGTTAGGGCCTGGGTGGACTACTTCTGGTTATCCCCAAGCCCAAAACCGCCAGCGCAAATTAAAGAAACAAAGACAAGCACTAACCAAGAGCTTGAAGAAACCCCAACTAAAAAGAGTGCTAGACCAAGCCTAATTGCTTGGAGACATCAAGAACTGTTTAAGGTTCATCAAGCTGAAAAAATAAAGGGGGGGTGAACGATAATAAAGAAGACAGACAACACAATAGAAACCATACCTAGTCACACATTCACTCCCTGTAAAGGAATTGGTCTCCCTCAAAAAGCAACGGAAACAAGATATAACCACCACTGCAGCAAAAGTACAAAGACAGAACTATCCACAGTTAAAACAGCCTTCAACATGCCTAACACCAGAGCAGTAGTCACCCAATATGTAGAGCAAGTCCGAAAGGAAAACATAGGAAGGAGGAAGAATACAAATAACCAAGTAAGCCCTAGGAAAAAGGATTCACCCCCAAAGGATACACAATCTGTAGAAACCAACATGGATGACATGGAAGAAATGCTTCACATGTCAAAGAATTCAGAATCAACATGATAAAAGCACACAAAGAGGCCAAAGAGGAGGGCAAAAGAAGAGAAAGCAAGAGGGTAGAAGCTCTCAATGAACTAAAAGAAGTAGTAGAAAAATATAAAAAAGAATGTAGCAAAATGAACTCTATCATTGAAATACAGAAAAACGAAATTGAAACCCTAAATAAGAAGCTGCAGGAGAGATACAATGAATAAGAGGAACAATAGAAGACCTCAAAAATGCAGGGAAAAGCCAGGAATGCAGATTAGAAGAAACAGAAGAAAGAATCAGCACACTAGAGGACACAGAAGTAGAGAGAAGGAAGAAAGAGAAAGAGAGAGAAAAACAGAGTAAGAAAACAGAAGAAAAAAATCAGAGATCTGTCAGATACTCTAAAGAAAACAAATATAAGAGTAATAGGAATCCCAGAAGGAGAAGAGAAAAACATAGGATCTGAAAGGCTTTTCAACGATATAATAGAGGAAAATTTCCCAAATTTGAAGAAA